>VMDO01003779.1:0-121779 GCA_007922755.1 Pedetes capensis
AAAAAAAAAAAAAGTAAAAAAAATGGGCTGGGGGTGCAGCTCAGTAGTCCAGCACTTGCAGAGCATGCAAGTGCGAGGCCCTGGGTCCAACTCCCAGTAACTCAAAAAAAAAAAAAGAAAAGAAAAGAAAAGAAAAGAGAGATACGGAGAAGCTGAGAACAAAACTGAGACAGCGCGCCGGCAACGGAGAAACTGAGGCAAGGAGGAAACTCTCGGGGCCTCACCGCGCCCACCGGGGAAGGAAACCCGCGAAGCCTGGGGAAGAACCCGCCCTAGGTCCCCGCGCGCGGCTCCGCGCCCCGCCCCCCATGTCCGCGCCCCGCGCCGCTCACCGGACTTGCCGACCCCGCGGCGCCCCAGGATGGCCAGGTTGACCTCGAGGGGCGCGCTGTGCGGCCCGCCGCCCGCGCGCGGCTTCCCGAACACCGAGGCCATGGCGACGCCGCCGAGCGCCGCGCGGGGCCCGGGACGATGCGCGCTCGCAGCGCCCACCCGTGGGGAGCAGACGCCGGGCAGCGGGGCGGGGAGGCGGAGCCGCGCGGCTGGGGGGCGGGGCCGCCCCGGCGCCCAACTCCTTCTAAGGGCTGCGGGAGCCCCCCGCGGGGCGCGCTCGGCCCACCCCGGGCTCCCCGCCCGCGCCACCCTTCCGAGCACCCCGAGACCCTGGCTGCGGAGGACCAGAAAGAGGGCGTCCTGGGGGCAGGGAGCAAGAGAAGAACCGAGTTTCCAGCCTTGCCTGAACCACCAAGAAAATCCACCTTCATTGTTCGACCAAGCTAGCCCCACCTCCTCCTCCTCCTCCTCCAGGAAGCCTCCCGGTTATACTCCACACGTGGCCCTTTCTTTAGGCCACAGCCAGCTCATGCTTGGCCCTTCCCTTCCCCCGCCCTCCCCTTCGGTGTGGTGACTCTTCAAACGGATGACATCGCAGAACCCAGGCTCCTGGGAAGAGGGGCCCATAACCCTTTATTCAGTCTTCATGACCCATATGGTTTCAGCTTCAAGAAACCTAATCCACCCTGGGTCACGGTTTCTCTCTGATGTAGCTAATGAGTTGCATGTGTTTGTGGTCCACTGTGTAAACGGGGTATTTGTTCTGAAGCCTGGCACCCCCTCTTGCCTACAGAGTTTATGGGATTGGTGGTGAGCCTGGCAGGCCACACCAGAAGGGTCCACGCCAAGAATCTAGTTACTTAGGATTTAGTGCCAGCTTCTCCCCTGGGGTGACCTTGGGCAAGTCTCTTCTTTTGGATTTCAGTGTCCCCCTCTATAAATGGGGCTGGGATTTAGCTCAGTTGGTAGAGCGCCGCTCTGCAGTCTCTGAGGTCCCAAGTTTGATTCCCAGCACTGCAAAAATGGGAGAAGGACGTGGCAACCCACTCCCAAGGCAATCTCGAAGCAATCTGCCATCGAAAACCCTATGAGGGTTGCTATGAGTTGGATACGACTCCACGGCACCTAACAACAACAACAACCTCTATAAATACTGAAGAAAGGGGAACATAAAACAATTCCAGGATGACTTGGGCCTAATAGAAAGTGACAGAATCAGCGGTGGGCTCCAGGCCTGAGTACAGTCTAGAATCTTGTGGGGCCTGTATTCTGGAATGCACTCTGGGCTAGCGTAGGGAAGGACACAGGAGCCTCACTACATCCACCCCCTTCCCCCTGTCCCCAGATGGTTAGCTAATTACCCGCCCACCCACAAGATAAACTGTAGAAACCCAGGTCAGCAGCCAGAGGGGCCCGGGTCAGAGCAGGGTGGTAATATCTTTTCTTGAACCAAGTGGGAAAATTGCTTTCCTGGACAGGACATGGATGTTGACTCAGCCTAAGTGTTTTGGGGAGATCACAGTAAACCAGCTGTGTTGTGAAGGCCCTAAGGTACCGGGAGGAATTTGTTTAGATCACACCCTTAGGTCAGAATCGCTCGCAGAGCTAACGGCCGAGGGTTTTCCTTTGAGTTGTGGGAGCTGAGTTCCAGCCACATCCTTGGCCTGGCCACATCCTTGCAGACAGAGTGCTTCCCAGCGGGGTCTGTGGGGAGGAAGCCAGTCTCACTGCAGGGCTGTTGAAAGCTGCAAGCTGTGGACCCCGCAGGCCCTGCAGACTTGAGCTCTGCTGCTTCCCAGCTTGCGCGAGGCTAGGCTCGTCACCGTAATGTCTTTCTCTTCTTAGTTCCCTCATGTTTAAAACGTGGGCCAACCAGGAGTTGGGAGCTGCGAGGAGGCAGATGCCAGCTCAGCAGAGAGGGCGAATTCTAACCATCTGGGACTGTCCTTAGCTGAAGCGAACTGCCCACCAATGACAGCGACTAAGAGGCTGACCAAGGAGCTGCTGTGGAGGGGAGGCCATGGTGATCTGCATGGTGGAATGACAGGACACTTAATTCCTTTCCAGGATAGCGAGTATTTAAGTGGGTGGCCAGCTGGTTACTCCAGCCCTCAGCTGTGACAGCGTTGTGACCAAAGCCGGGGCCTGCCAAAGCCAGAGGCTTGGAAGGACAGTGGTCCTTCCTCCACCAGGCCCCTTCCCTACCCTCAGTCTCCTCACCTGTGGGCTGCTCGTCCAGCCCCTCAAACTGCCCAGTGTGGACTGGAAAGGCTTTTGGAATCAGTCACTTACTGTCGGGCCCTGGAATAAGCTACGTTGCCCTTCTGGGCCCCAGTTCCTTTAACATACCACTAATGTTAAGGCTCACCTGCAGCGGTACCACTGTGGCGCCCAATCCTGTCAAATCTCAGAAGCTAAGCAGGGTTGGGCCTAGGAACACCAGGTGCTGCTATAGGCTTGGGAGAAGGACCTGGCAACCCACTCCCAAAAAACAACCAGCCATTGAAAACCCTAGGAATAGCAGAGAAGCACCGACAATAGTGTTTTGCCTGTTGTACATAGGGCCGATATGAGTCGGACACCAACTGGACGGCACCTAACAATGTTAAGGCTTAGACCACATAATATGAAAGTGTCCCATCCAGAGCTTAGCCCATAGCCCCAAAAAGCAAGTGATAGTTCCTCCGCTCTCCCTGCATGAAGACCTCATGCTTCTTCCCCAGCTGCCAAGAAGGCAGTAAGCAGAAGTTTACCGAGCGGAAGTCTGGACGCTTCCGCTTCAGAGAGAGGTTCTGGCAGGGCAAGCGGTCCAACTCCCCTAACCTCCCCGAACCATCCAGGCTCTTGCAGAAGACTTTCAGCCACCACACTGCAGAGGCTGGAGCACTGAGAGCAGCAAGAGGCGCACCACAGGGACTCGACAGGGGTCCCTGGAGTGAACATGTGGGCCATACACAGGCTGGACATGGAGGGCCGGTGACACTTTCCTGACGCCAGGTCCCAGATGGCTCCAGGCCACCAACCCCCATGAGCCGTCCTAGGTACAGCTAAGCTTTTGGGAGTCCTCTATGATGACACTTTCCTTGGAGGCACAACATGACAACCACTTTTGTGACGGGTCCACGATACATTCAGATGTCAAAGCAGTGGCGCACGCCTGTCATCCCAGCAGCTCAGGAGGCGCAGGCAGGAGGATCGCAAGTTCAAGACCAGAGGCAGTATGCGTAACTTAGCGAGACCCTGTCTCAAAAAGTTAAAAAAAAAAAAAAATGGGCTGGGGGTGCAGCTCAGTGGTCTGGCACTTACAAAGCATGCAGGCACGAGGCCCTGGGTTCAACCCCCAGTACCACAAAATAAAGAAAGAAAGAAAGAAAGAAAGAGAGAAAGAAAGAAAGAAAGAAAGAAAGCTGAACAGAAGCTTAAAAGTCCCAGGCAAAGTTCACTTTGCAGATGGGGACGGAGGCCTGGAGGAGCTGGGTGGCTCTGGCAAGTCAGGGACATTACAGCATCCAAGCCTAGGCAGGAATCCTGACTGCTGGTTCAGCACCCATCCCTCTCTGGGCCCAGCCACTGCAATCCCCTCATCATCCCATGTGCAGAAATTTTACCACAGGTAGAGAGAGCTAGGGCTTCACCATTAGGCTGGGGTGGGTGGTTCTCCCAGGACAAGGTCTGTGTCTCCTCGGTCAGACTGACATTTCCTTGGGTTCAGGGGCTGGGTCTCCTCCAGCTGACTAGCGTCTCCCACAGGTTGGGGCCCGGGATCCCACTTAAAAGACCCTACTGTGTGCCAATGGTGGACAGAGGAGAATAAAGCTGGGTCTGCGCTCCACCAAGGATCAGAGTCTGATGCAGATTCCTTACCCCACCCCCACCTTGCACAATGTGGGGAGGTGCAAAGCCGAGAGGGAAGTTGGCGTGGGGTCGGGCAGGGCCTGGGAACTCTGTGGGCTGCCCACAGCCAGGATAGTTCCTTGTCCTCTGCAAATCCCAGAGGGCCACTCACTGTCTGGGAGGAGGAGACTCTCCCCAGCTGCAGACAACACCCGCTGGGGCCTGGGGGCGTGGCTAAGGGGCCGAACCTCAGCTCCGCCTCAGGATCTTGACCCTCGCCGCTGCCTGGCTGCCTGGGTGCGTGCGGGAGCCCCGACTCACTCAAGGGGACTGGGTGTGGGGAAACTGGAGAGCCAGCTTCAGCCAGAAGGGGTCTGCACTCCCTCTGCTCTCAGGAGAGGGCTGGTGAGGGCTCCATCTGGCTGTGTCTGGCACTTACTGGGTATCTGGAACAGGCCATCTGGAACCGTGGTCCCAGGACTGTGCAGCAGCCCAGGCCCAGGCGGTCAGCCCTCCCCAGCCCTGCCTCTTCCTTGAGCCTTGCAGAAATAGGAAGGCTAGTGTAGATAGGATTGCCTGCAGCCATAGCCCTGTGTCATCTGATCCCGCCAGATCTTGGAAGCTAAGCAGGGTCGGGCCTGGTTAGTACCTGGATGGGAGACCGCCTGGGAACACCAGATGCTGCAGGCAGGCTTGGGAGAAGGACCTGGTAACCCCCTCCCAAAAATCAATCTGCCATTGAAAACCCTATGAACAGCAGAGAAGCACTGACAATAGTGTTTACCCTGTTGTACAGAGGGTCGCTATGAGTCGAATACCGACTCGAAGGCACCTAACAACAACAACAGTGCAGGTAGGGAGGGGCAGCCAGCTGGGGCTGGAAAGCAGGCCCAGTGGTCAATGGACGGGGTTCAGTCCAGTCCCACACTGCCTGTCATTCATAACCAAGGGAAAGCCCCTCTCATCCGAAAGCCCCCCTGCCTCCTCTGTGACATGGGAACAGTCAGGCGCACTTTCTCTGTGACGAACACCAGCAGCAAGGCCTTGACGCTGCAGAGCCCACTTGTCCCCAATGGGAGGTCGTCTCCTGGCCCTTTTGGCCAACATCCGGCCTCAGGGCAGGAGAGAAGCTGGCAGGGGGCCTGGGATCTTATTCATGGGACTCCTGCCCACCCCTGCTCCTCCTCCTCTTCCTGCCTGGTCCCTGGGGCAGAGCATCTGAGATATTTCTGGTGGTGTCCTCTTGGTCTCTGGCTTCCCAGGCTCACAAGAGCCAGCGAGCAGTCCCCACATCCCAGCCCCATTGTGATGGGGTGAACCGGCTGGGAATTGCTCAGCGGGAGGCGCACATTCATTCTGTGTCTGCAGACTCATCCGTGAGGGTCTACACATAAATTCCCCTGCCCCCTCCCACTTCCTCCTCTGTCTTTGTGAGCCACTTCATCCCTCGGAGGAGGCCTGCCAGGGAGGATGGCCATGGGGCAGAGACTGCCCTAATAAAGACCCAGGCCTCAGTTTCCTCACCTGCAGAATACGTTGGCAGGAGGAGATAGTCATTAAACTCCCTGCCACCAGACACTCTGAGAGCAAGTCTTCAAGAGTCACCTTGGAAAGTTTTGTCCAGTGAGAAAAGTGCTTCAGGCTGGGCAGCAGGAGGCCGGGGGCTGCCTGCCCCAAGCTGCAGGACATTGGCCAATTCCCTTTCCCTCTCTGCCCTCGGCTCTTCATGTCCACAAGAGGGTCGAATCGTGCGACTGGGTTTCCTTCCAACCCTGCAGCGTTTGTAAAGCAGAAAGAGGCAGCAGAGCAGTGTAGCGAGGGGATCGCATAACAGACACAAACTGGCTGCATTCTAGTCCTCGGTCTGCCGCTCTGGCCGGGTGACTAAACCTCTTCATCTATGAAATGGGGCCATTGGTAATATCCAATTCACCGTCATGACGGTGCATGCCTGTGACCCCAGCACTTGAGAACGTGAGAAAGGAGGATCACCAGTTTGAGGTGAACGTGGGTTATATAGTGAGATCCAGGCCAACCTGAGCTATCTAACAAGACATTGCCAAAAAAAAAAAAAAAAAGTTACATCTAATTCCTAATCAATAATATCCAATTCGGGCTGGGATTTAGCTCAGTTGGTAGAGCGCTGTGCTGCAGTCTCTGAGGTCCTGAGTTCAATTCCCAACACCACAAAAATGGGAGAAGGACGTGGCAATCCACTCCCAAGGCAATCCCAAAACAGCCATTGAAAACCCTATGAAGGTCGCTATGAGTCAGATACCGACTTGACGGCACCTAACAACAACAACAACAAATATCCAATTCATTGCTATAAGTAATAAGTACATAATATCTGTTACGGGGAGAAATCATAGTATCTACTTATAGAATCATTGCAAGGATCATAACAATTAATGTACAGTGCCTGACATATGATGCAATTTAAGTGTTGGCTATTATGATTTCGCCTGCAGCCGTGGCACTGTGGCATCTGATCCCATCAGATCTCGGTAGCTAAGCAGGGTTGGGCCTGGTTTGTACTTGGATGGGAGACCGCCTGGGAACACCAGATACTGTAGGCTTGGGAGAAAGGACTTGGCAACTGGCTCCCAAAAATCAATCCGCCATTGAAAACCCTATGAATAGCAGAGAAGCACTGACAAAGTGTTTCGCCTGTTGTACGTAGGGTCGCTATGAGTCAGATACCAACTCGATGGCACTTAACAACAACAACATTTTTCCAAGAAGCCCATCTCATTCACAGGCAAACAGAGACATCAACTTCCCATTCTAAGTCAGGGATTACTTCCACATATAGGGGCTTACTGGATGCTCCCCTGCAAAATAGAGTTGCTACTTTTCCCATTTCACACAAAAGGAAACTGAGGCTCAAACCCAGAGGCAGGGACGGAGGACTACACCACATTAGAATCCTGCTCCTTAGAGGGAGGGGGAAAAAAATCCTGCTCCTTGGACCATTGAATTTGTACAAACTCTGCCTCTCTCTCCAACCTGCCTGTCCCATCCTCCGAGCAGATGGGGTGGGCTCAGTAATAATACTGTCCTGGCTTATTTCCAGCCCAATGACCTTGGACAAGTCAACCTAAATTCTCTGAGCTTTGCTCAGAACACTACAGATATTGTCCCAATATTGTGAACTATTGTTGTTGTTGTTGTTAGGTGCCGTCGAGTCGGTATCCGACTCATAGCCACCCTGCGTGCAACAGGGGAAACACTATCATCAGTGCTTCTCTGCTATTCATAGGGTTTTCAATGGCAGATTGATTTTTGGGAGGGGGTTGCCAGGTCCTTCTCCCAAGCCTACAGCACCTGGTGTTCCCAGGTGGTCTCCCATCCAGGAACTAACCAGGCCTGACCCTGCTTAGCTACAGAGATCTGATGGGATCGGATGCCACAGGGCTACGGCTGCAGGCAATACTGTCAAATAGGCGTTATTATTGACCCATTCTGAAGATGAGGGAAGTGAGAGGGAGGGAGGGTACCTGCTTGGCACAAGCGCCCCCAGCTGGTGCGGTGCGAATGAAAGGGCCTGTCTTTGCAAGCAGCCCGCACCGTACCTGCCGCGTGGCAGGTGCCCAGTGTATGGACACTGTTATCACTACTTCTCTTACGAAGCGAGTGACCACGCAGGTCTCCAAATGCCCTCCAGGCCCGCGGCCATCCGGACTTAGGGCCACCACATCACATGAGCCTACTATCTTTAGCCAGGGAAGTATTTATATCCCCCGGGGACATTTCTTCCGCTCCGGGGGAGCCCCGGCGTCCGCAGCCCGGCTCACCCAGGTCCGCAGGGGAGGCCCCCGCCCCCCGGGCTCAGCATGCCGCAGGCCCCCGCGGCCCCCGTGCGGGTGTGGGTGGGCGGCCAGCGCTTCGAGGCGGAGCGCGCGCTGCTGGTGGAGCACTGCGGCTTCTTCCGCGGCCTCTTCCGCTCGGGCATGCGCGAGGCGCGCGCCGCCGAGGTGCGGCTGGGCGCGCTGAGCGCGGGCGGCTTCGGCACGGCGCTGCGGGTGCTGCGCGGCGAGCGGCCGGCGCTGGCGGGCGCCGAGGAGCTGCTGCAGGCCGTGGAGTGCGCCGCCTTCCTGCAGGCGCCGGCGCTCGCGCGCTTCCTGGAGCACAGCCTCACGTCGGACAACTGCGCGCTGCTGTGCGACGCGGCCGCCGCCTTCGGCCTGCGGGACCTGCTGCGCAGCGCGGCGCTGCTCATCCGCGACGGCGCGCACGAGCTGGCGGCCGAGCTGGCGCTGCCCGAGGCGCGCGCCTACGTGGCCGGCCTGCGGCCCAGCAGCTACGTGGCCCTGAGCGCGCACACGCCCGCGCCCGGCTTCCTGGAGGACGCGTCGCGCACCATGTGCTACCTGGACGAGGAGGAGGACGCGTGGCGCACGCTGGCCGCGCTGCCGCTGGAGGCCAGCTCGCTGCTGGCCGGCGTGGCCACGCTGGGCAACAAGCTGTACATCGTGGGCGGCGTGCGGGGCGCCAACAAGGAGGTGGTGGAGCTGGGCTTCTGCTACGACCCCGATCTGGGCACCTGGTGCGAGTTCCCCAGCCCGCACCAGCCGCGCTACGACACCGCGCTGGCCGGCTTTGACGGCCGCCTGTACGCCGTGGGTGGCGAGTTCCAGAGGACGCCCGTGAGCTCCGTGGAGCGCTACGACCCGGCCACGGGCTGCTGGAGCTTTGTGGCCGACCTGCCCCAGCCGGCCGCAGGGGTGCCGTGCGCCCAGGCACGGGGCCGCCTCTTCGTGTGCCTGTGGCGGCCGGCCGACACCACAGCCGTCGTGGAATATGTGGCCCAGATGGATCAGTGGCTGCCGGTGGCTGAGCTGCGGCGTCCGCAGAGTTACGGCCACTGCATGGTCGCCCACCGTGACAGCCTCTACGTGGTGCGCAACGGACCTTCCGACGACTTCTTGCACTGCGCCATTGATTGCCTCAACCTGGTCACCGGCCAGTGGACGGCTCTTCCTGGCCAGTTCGTCAACAGCAAGGGAGCGCTCTTCACAGCCGTGGTGCGTGGCGACACGGTCTATACGGTCAACCGCATGTCTACGCTGGTCTACGCGATTGAAGATGGCACGTGGCGGCGCCTCAAGGAGAAGATCGGTTTTCCCCGGCCGGGCTCCTTGCAGACCTTTTTCCTGAGGCTGCCCCTCGGTGCTCCGGGACCTGTGTCCTTGCCGTTGCCAGAGCTGTGATCCCTGAACTGGCCTTAGGGGAGGACACGTGAGATTTCCTGAGCCGTGGCTGAGCGTGCGAGGCTGGCCTTAGAAGCTGCTGGGAACTTCTTTTTCCCTGTCGAGACAGTCAGGTCACTGCCATCAGGTGGTGGGAACTTGTGCAAGAAGCTCAGGGAGCAACGATGATGCTGGGGCCCTGAAATCGCGTGGGCTCTACCGAGAGCTGGTGGGTCATAATGTCAAGGAAAGGGGTGGGTGTTAGGATTTGAACAATCCAGGCTTCTAGGTGAATAGGCCAGTAATTGAGCATTTGAGTAATTGAGTGGGTTAAGTGATGGTAACCAAACTGCAGTCAGTAGGCAACCATTAGGCACCCAATAATGTGTGTCTGACACAGTGCTCAGCCCAATAAGAGCTATAGTTGCCAGACAAGGCTACAGGAAATGTAAGAGTCTAGCCCAGAAAGCTGGCTTCTGTGGCTCTGGCCTGTAATCCCAGCAACTCAGGAGGCACAGGCAGGAGGATCGCAGGTTCGAGCCCAGAGCAACCTGCATAACTTAATGAGACCCTGTCTCAAGAAAAAACATTAAAAATGAGCTGGGTTTGCAGCTCAGTGGTGCGGCACTTGCAAAGTATGTGCAAAGCCCTGAGTTCAATCCCCAAATACTGCCAAAAAAAAAAAAAAAATCTAGCCCAGAAAAACTCAATCCTAACAGAACAGTTACAAGAGAACAAAAAGGTTTACATATACTTGTCTTCACCCACAAAGGACTGAAAACAACATGCTTGTTTAAAAAAAAAAAAAAAACCCACAGTATAATAAAGTACTGAAAGAATCAGCAGGGCAAGAAGAAAATAAGGAGAGGAGAAATACCTAGCTCTGGCAAGGAGGAAATGTACAAACTGCATGGAGGGATAAGGTCTGGAAAGGGGAGGCTGGGAGTAGAGAAGGGAGAGATGGCGCATGGCTGGAGCAGATGGGAAGGGTTTCTGGGAGCCCAGCTGTTAGGGCAGAGGGAGGCATTTGCGGAGGGAGAGAGGCTGGGCTGACTTGTAACAGACAAAACTGAGCTGAGCCTGGAGTGAGACCAGTGGGAGAGTGTGAGGGCACTTTGGGGACACGGCACGTCAGAGGAGCCTCCGTGTGTAACCCCCTACCAGTCCCCCTTTGTGCCATCAGTACAGGGCCAGTGGACTGTGAAGCCCTGTGACCTCAGGCTGCAGGCTATGAGCGCAGTCCCGTGTGTATCCTCAGATGCATGCCTCCCTCTCCATTCCACAGGCTCTCTCTCTCCCTCACCTCTGCTGCGGCCATTCCCTGGGCCTGCCCTCTTCCTTTCTCCCTCTGTCAGCGCTCTACTCACCTCCAGGAACTGGGTTGGCTCATCCAGCTCCTCCTTTTTCTGACCTTGGCTGCCCACAGTTCTCCTTGGACCTCCTGTCTGTGACGTCATTCCCTGTTGTGTTTGCAGCCATACACGTATGCGGATAGTATGGGCAAAGGTCCTGTGCTGTTAACCAAGCTGGGTACTTCTCTCTGCAGGATAAAATGATGAAGTCTTAACAAGTACCCAGGCCATAGGGGCCACTTGTTAGGGACCTGCTGCCGACCTGTCTTGTTAGATGAGGACTCTTGTTCTTTAGAATACCCAGTCCTGGCTTGTGCCCAGCCCCAGCCCTCCAACCTGCCTGTGCCCGTGGGCAGCCTTCTCTGAGTGGTCCTGAAGGGTCTCCATCCTCCAGGCCCTGAGGCTCATGGGAAATCCTGGCCTCGTCAGAAATGGAGAACACAGCATTGGCCTGGCAGCTCCCGGGCATGGAGGCTGGTGTCACAGCTGCCCTTCACTGCCGCCCTCACTGCCTCTTCCCCTGAGCCGTGTCCCACACCTGGGGGATGCTGCCCTCAGAAGCCCGGAACCTTCCAACCCTGGAATAGCCCATCCTGAGAAGCGACAATAAACCCTGACTGCTGCAGCCTGTAAATGCTGTGCAAAGTCCTTTGACGTCCATGTCCCGCTCGACCAACCACAGACCTGGAGTCGGGGCCCCTCTCCATGTGTCACGTGTCACATGAGGGATGCAAACCCGTAAGCTGACTTACGGGCCCAAAGTCACACAGCATAGTGGAGTCGCTCACTTACGATTCTGTCAAAGTGTGTGTGTGTGTCTATATATATGCATATATATATATATATATATACGTGTGTGTATATATATATATATATATATGTTACCACATATCCATGATTCATTTAACTCACGGGTAAGAGAGCCAGAAGATGCAAATCTAATTGAAAGGAAGACCATTTGAGAGACAGAGATTTGTATATTTAGTTGGAAAAGACATACTAAAATGAGTTTGCTACGTTAGAGGTGCAGCTGGTTAACATCTTGTTGTTGTTGTTAGGTGCCGACAAGCTGTGTCTGACTCATAGTGACCCTTATAGGGCTTTCAATGGCTGACTGTTTCGGGATTGCCTCAGGAGTGGATCGCCACAGCCTTCTCCCATTTTTTCGGTGCTGGGAATTGAACTCAGGACCTCAGAGACTGCAGAGTGGCGCTCTACCAACTGAGCTAAATCCCAGCCCTGGCTAATATCTTAGGGGGCAATAAAACCATCATTTTTTGGTTCTCTCCTGAAAAAAAAATCCTCTGCATCTTCACATACATACATATACATAGTCTTGCGAGTGTCCACAAGTTAGCATAGGAGAAGCTGGTGGTGCACAGCTATGATCCCAGCACTTGGGAGACTGAGGCAGCAAGATCAACATGAGTTTGAGGCCAGCCTCAGCTGCAAAGCAAGTTCCAGGCCCGGCCTGGGGCTATGCAGCAAGACCTGTCTCAAACAAACTTAAATAAAGAAAGAAATAAATAAAAGGAAAAAACCAAGTTAGCGTAGGACTTTCCAAAGTCTGGTCCCTAATCAAGAATAGATTATTCAAACAAAGGCATATTACCCTTAGCAATTTAATAACTCTTTCCTGTTCCACCCGGTCCCAGAGCAATGCTGAAAGGACTTGCAGCCCTCCTTTGGCCTTACTTGCAATGGATGGATGGATGGATGATGTTTCTTAACAGCCCAGGGCTCTTCCCTCCTTGCTCAGCCTCCTGACCAATGCTGAGCACCTGAGATTTGTGACATTAGGCTCCACTGGCTTATGGGCTCTCTCGGCCCACTGCACTGTGTTCGGCTGCGCTTCTGCCTGCTCGGATGGGCCTGCTGGCTCCTGCCTTTGGTTGCTCCTTCTCGCAGAGCAGCCCTCTCTTGTGCATGGTAATAACCGCACAGTATTCACACAGAGCATTCCCACAGTCGACTTATTTGCGTTTTTAAGAATTTTAAGTGGTAGATGGCTCAGGAGCACCCTTGCCCCCTCTTAAAGAAAAAAACCCCAAACCAAAAGTTCACATGATTGCAAGAGGCACAGCCAGGAAGTGGCAGGGCCCCACTCTGAACCCAGGGCCCTACGCTGGCTTTCTGTGCTGGGTCCCTTCTCGGCTGACATTCTGAGATGGATAAGCTGTTTTTGACAGTTTCCTTAGCAGCCCTTCCCTTTCACCCTGCCCTGGACATCCTCACCTCCTTTTGGGGTTCACCCACTCCCTTTCTCCTCCATCTTCTGGGTTCTCCCACTTGAGGAGCTAGCTGGGAGGCGAATGCCCCACTTCACGAAGGGGCCCAGGACCTGTGGAGGCACTGGGGGAGTTTCACTTCACACACACCTCCCCCTCTCAGGATGTGGGGGGAGCTTTCCTAACCCAGCCCACCTTCTCTGAGCTCGAGGACCTCGGGGTGACGCCTCAGAACTTCTACCCACAGCAAGTGACTGCCTCCCACAGCAGGGAGGGTGGCCGTGCCTGGTTTTCGGGTGAGGAAACCAGCAGACAGCCCAGGGGACCCACCAAAAGTCACATAGCCAGTTAAGTGGAAGAGCAAGGACTCGAACCCAGGACCAGGGGTCCTCAGCCTCTCGGTCCCTGGCATCTAGACTTGACCCCTGCAAGACAGTGTTTGGGGACACCAACTGGCACAGGGGGGGCAAATTTCAGAGACATTTAGGAGTTCCTGAGCCCAGAGGGCTGTGTTTGAAATCTCTTTGTCCCAGCCCAGAGGCCCACTTTGAGAATGCTGTCCTTCCAGACACAGGGAGAAAGAGGGTGGGGGGGAGAGGGAGGGAAGGAAGGGAGAGAGCTTAGCTTACACAGCCCGGAGCATCTTCCCGAACCCACGGGACCACTGACTTTCTGGCACCGTTCTGGCGACGTCTCTAGTCTTCCACAAGCTCTCTTTGACACTGACTCTGGGTGCCCTGCCCTCCCCTCCCTGGAGATAACCCTGCTTTGTTTATGCAGCCTGCCTGGCAGAGGCAGGAGAGCCTGGGCCTTCCCACGCTGCCCGGGGCTGCGTCCTTGCCGGCCTGTCTGTCCACACGGCAGCCCGAACCGTCCCGTGGAGATGCTGGTCAGACACGCCGTGCTTCACCCAGAAGCCCTGGGGGGCTCCTCACCCACTGAGTGAAAGCCAAAGTCCCTTCTGCTCTCTCACCCCGTTCCCTCCCCACACCCTGCCTCTCTACATCTCTCTACACACACCAGGAGCACTGTGTCCAGGCCATTGGAAAGTGTCCCTCTGCTGGCACGCCCCTCCCCTTAGCCACGGGCTCCCTGCCCGACTTCTTCCCGCAGGTCCTTGCTCAGATGTCACTTTCCTTCTGAGGCCTTTCCTGACCTCCCTACTTAAAACAGACCTTTTCCTATTTGTTTTCTCCACAGCCTTTAGCGTCATCATCCGGGCTGTTTTGTCACTAATTTCGTCTCTTCTCTCCCACTAACATGTGAGGCTCCTGAGGACAGATAGGAATTTATTTATCATGGTGCTGGGGGATCGAACCCAGGGCCTGGCGCATGCTAGCCAAGTGCGCTACCACTGCGCTACATCTGCAGCCCGAAGGCAGAGGTCTTCATCTGTTTAGTTCATTACTGTACCACCAGGGCCTAGAACAGGGCCCGGAACATGGTAGGGGCTTAATGGTTGTTGAATGAATGGTGCTCTGTGGGTGTCTGTTGAAAGAAGGAATGAATTAGTCACTGGATCCACCCATCAAGGGAAGTAGGGAGCAAGCCTCGGATCTCAGAGCTGAGGGGTCCCACTTCTGGCAAGGCTATGGGGGTGGCCAGGTGGCCAGGGGAGACGCCCGCGAGGGAAGAGTGAGCTGTGGAGTCTGCAGGCCTGTGCCCGGTGGAATCTGAGAACAGCAGGGCTCCCGGGTCACCTTTCCTCCCGCTGGGAGGGGGGCGGCTGGGGCTGGAAGGCTAATCACCCTGTGAGGAATCGCTCCTCTTGGCGCTGGAGTACACACAGGACCGTCTGTTTATTTTGCTTTGGCCCCAAGCAGCTGGGCCTCTTTTTCATCCTAATTGCTTTGCTTCAAGTTGCCATCACTTCTCAGGAACAGCAGCAAATTAACTGGGCTGTGAGAGACACAGCTGTCAGAAGACGGGCCGCCTCTGAGCGTGCCAGCGGACCTGGGCCCCGGGACCCTGGCAAAGGCCATCCCAGCAACGTCCTCTGCAGCCCTCAGGCCTTGGCCCCGGCTGGAGTGAGGAGCAGGAAAAGGGGGAGCCTCTCTCTCTGTCATCTCAGCAAGTAGGAGAGGTAAAGGGCCTTTCCTGGGGTCACGGGGTCTTGGAGCAGGGTGTGAGCGTCTAGTCCAACCCCTAACTTTTTACAGGGGAGGAAAGTGAGGTCAAGAGGGTCCAAGCAACTTGCCTGGAGACACAGCAGAACAGGGGGACCACCCGTACTCTAGAATGTTCTTCCCACCATGCCATGCTGGTCTCCTGTGTTACCTACTGGGACACGCAGGGAAGGAACCCACGATGACTCAGGGGACCCACCGCCCTCCTGATTCCTCCCCTCCATCCTTATTTTTCCAGGAAAGCCACCCCTCGTGTGCCCCATGCTTTCAGTACCCTGCTTTGATTCACAAATAGAGACGAGGAGTTGGTGGTATCTGGGCACCTTGGCCCTTCAAAACTCACACATACACACACACACGCACACTCATGCAATTTTGCCAACCCTGGGCTGGGATTTAGCTCAGTTGGTAGAGCACTGCGCTGCAGTCTCTGAGGTCCCGAGTTCAATACCCAGCACCACAAAAATGGGAGAAGGGCCTGGCAATCCACTCCCAAGGCAATCCTGAATCAGTCAGCCATTGAAAACCCTATGAGGGTCTCTATGAGTCTGATACTTACTTGACGGCACCTAACAACAACAACCACAAGGCAGGGCCTGAGGCTGCCAGCCCAGCATGTTTCTCTTTCCAGATGTTTCCATTCTAACTGGGGCCTTCCAATGAGGGGCCTAACCCCAGGGTGCCGATTAGCGGAGGGAATTCCAGACCCTTAGAGAGGGCAACAGTGCTGGGTTGGGGGACAACAGGGGCCTGGGGACCTTGTGGGCCCCACTCACAAAAGGACACCTGTGCTTGGCTGCCTGCCAGCCATCTGGTTTTGGTCAACCCCTGGCCCCGATAGTGACTGCCGTCTGACCACGTGCAAATTCCCTGACCCTTCTGAAATCGAGGCGTCTCCACTCCACACAGAGATGCCATGTCCTACCCCAGAGGGCTGGTGGTGGTGTTAGGTGCTGCCGGGTCAGGTCCAACTCACTCTAGCGTTTTTAGTGGCTGATTATTTCGGGAGTGGGCCGCCAGGTCCTACTCCCATTTTTTGCGGTGCTGGGGATCGAACCCAGGGCCTCAGAGTGCTCTACCAACCGAGCTAACCTCCAGCCAGAGGGCTGTTGTTGTTGTTGTTGTTGTTGTATGCCGTCGAGTCAGTATCTGACTCACAGCGACCCTCATAGGGTTTTCAATGGCTGACTGTTTCGGGATTGCCTTGGGAGTGGATTGCCACGTCCTTCTCCCATTTTTGCGGTGCTGGGAATTGAACTGGGGACCTCAGAGACTGTAGCACAGCGTTCTACCAACTGAGCTGTTAGGTGGGAGAAATGACAACTTACCGGTCAGCCTGTGCATCCCTCCCGTTCCATAGTCCTTTCCCCTCCCTGCCTCCAAACACCTTCCTCTCTATATCCTTCATTGAGACCCTTACCATGAGGAAGGCCAGGAGCTGGGGGTGGAGCCTGGCCCTCAGGCTGTGCTTAGCACGCAGGGAGGCGAGGACAGCAGAACAGGGAAGCACAGGCTCTGGCGTCAGAGGACCTTGAGTCACGGCCCAGCTCTATCACTTGCCAGCTGTGGAATCTTGGGCAAACTTGGTTTATTTATTTATTTATTTTTAAATTTAATGATTTTTTGTGGTACTGGGGATTTGAACCCAGGGCCTCGTGCATGCTTTGCAAGTGTTCTATCGTGGGCTACACCCCTAGCTCATGTTTCACTCTTTGAGTCAGGGTCTCACGAAGTTCCGCAGGCTGCCTCTGACCTCGACCTCGCGATCCTCCTGCGTCCGCCTCTTGAGTCACTGGGATCCCAGGCATGTGCTACTGCACCTGGCTTATTTTTAAATTTTTTTGTGAAGTGAGGTCTCACTGTGTTGCCAAGGCTAGCCTCAAACTCCTGGACTCAGGGGATCCTCCTGCCTCAGCCTCCCATGTGCTGAGTCAACAGGCATGTGCCACCACATCCAGGTCTCAACTTGGCTCTGTATAAAATGGAGATGAAGATGGCAGTGCCACTTACCTTACGCACAGTCATTAAACAGGTGATAGGAAGAACCTGTGCCACGAGCCACGCAAGGCAGGGTGGAGCCTGAGGTGGGAGAGTCTCCAAGGCCAGGCTGGGCCATTGGGCCTCATCCTGCAGGACATGGGGAGCCACAGCTCAGGTTTTTTTTGTTTTTTTGTTTTTTGCAGTACTGGGGGTTGAACCCAGGGCCTCACGCCTGCATGCTTTGCAAGTGCTGGACCACTGAGCTGCACCCTCAGCCCATTTTTTCACTTTTTGAGACAGGGTCTCACTAAATTACGCAGACTGCCTCTGGTCTCGAACTTGCGATCCTCCTGCCTCCGCCTCCCTAGCTGCTGGGATGACAGGCGTGCGCCATCACACCCGGCCACAGCTCGGTTTTGAAGTAGTGTGACAGACAGAGATGCGCACCGCCCCCACAGGCTACCATTTGGGTGATATCACCGGGCTGCCTTGGCTCCGGGCCCCCGTGGGAAGCAGCACAAGGTAGAGGTGGGGGGATGCACTTCCCTGTGCCCTCTCTGCAGGGCCCTCCTGCCTGGTTGCCCTTCCCAAGTGTGGTCTTCTCAGTCTCCAGACCGAGGCGTGGAGAGAGCCCTGCCGTGGCCCTGCCCTGTGCCCGGAGTGACCCTTGGTAAACAGCCTCTGTCCTCAAGTTTCCTCCGATGACCTGATTTAGTGTGTCATCTCTTTCCTGGCGCGAGCCTGCTGGCTGTGTGCCCCGTGCCCTCCGGGCCCCCCCCCCCCCCCGTGCCCTCCGGCCCCACGCTCGCTGGCCGTCTGTCATTGGGTGGCTAGGTTTGGACACAGTCGAGACTGGCAAGCGTCCATCTCAGTGCCTGGCCTGATTACACGGAGAGGAGAACCACAGGAATGTCTTCCAGGCAGGGTGGGGCCGCAGTGACCGGAAGCCTGGACCTACCCTCCCCAACTGTTTAAATTTAAGGGGAAAAAACTGACCTTTAGAAGCTCCTGAGGAGTGGCTGGGAATGGAGGCAGAAGCAGAAGCAGACGCGGGAGCTCCGGGCGCACTGCTTCTGCCACCGCACACAGCTCCCGCCGCCCCGCCCAGGTGCAGGTGGAGCCTGGCTCTCAAATGTCTAGACAGCGATGACAAGGGGTCCTGCAGGGCCCACCCAGGGAACGCTGGACACAGTGCTGCAGGCCCACCCCTGCCACCCATTCTCTGGGTGACATCGGGCTGGTTGCATCGCCTCTCTGAGTCTCACTTTGCCTGTCATGGAAGATATAAGCCCATCTGGTGCACACGTTTGCTGTGGGGTGAGGGAGCGCGTGTGCAGGCCTCCTGTGAAGGAAGCCAGTGCTCCGGCTGCCGGCTCAGACTTCCTGGGTTTGAGTCCAGTCCCAGCACTTTTTTTTTTTTTTTGAGTACTTTTTGTGGGTTGAACCCAGGGCCTCGCGTCTGCATGCTCTGCAAGTGCTGGACCACTGAGCTGCACCCCCAGCCCATTTTTTACTTTTTGAGACAGGGTCTCGCTAAGTTACACAGACTGCCTCTGGTCTTGAACTTGCCTCTGCCTCCCCAGCAGCTGGGATTACAGGCGTGCGCCACTATGCCCAGCTCTTTTTTTTTTTTTTTTTTTGAGTACTTTTGTGGGTTGAACCCAGGGCCTCGCACATACTTTGCAAATGCTCTGCACCCCTAGACCATTGTTATATTTTTTATTTGGCGTCAGGATCTCGCCAAGTTACACAGGCTGCCTCTGGCTTCAAACTGGTGATCCTTCTGCCTCCACCTCTAAAGTCACTGGTATGACAGGTGAGCACAACAGCAACCGGCTCAAGTTCTAGCACTTTCTGACTGCGCGATCTCAGGCAGTTGTCCAACCTCTCTGTGCCTTCAGTGGGCACAACAACAGGGCCTAAACTCAGAGGACGGTTGGCGGATAACAGTACACAGAAAGAGCTTAAGACAAACAGGGCCTGCCCCATTGTCAATAAACCGGAAAGCCCTCTAGTCTCAGGCAGGGGCAGCGGGCCATCTTGGCAGTAGCGGTTGGCCTGGCTGCAGATGGAGAAGGCAGTGAATGACCATGTGGCATGGGAGGGAGCCCCAAAGAGGAGCTTTTGGCCTTGGAAACATCTCCCTCCATTCCTCTCCACAGGGCAGTCTCCAGAATAAAACCCCTGATCCCCACCCTCTTAGAGACATAGGGCGACGCTCCCTCTGGTGGAGGAGGGAGAGGGGAGCATGCTGGGTGGAGGGGTGGGCACAACATCCCCTTTCCTGGGCTGGGCGGATGACCCTCCCGACCAGGGTCTGACTGGTGACCAGTCAGTTCCGAGAATGCGTCTTCCGTATGACCTGTCACTGAGGGCGCCGCACCCCCTAGGACCTCAAAGTGCCCCTCTTAGATTCAGCTCCCTCCCCACAGCTGTGGACCACCCCTAGGCCATCTTTTTGGCCCCCTGCCCCTGCACGGCAGGGGTTGGGATGACAGAGCAAAGCTCCTTAGCACAGGGACAGGGGTGGTGGCTCCCAGAGGAGCAGCACCCACTCCTCCCCTCAGCTCAGCCTGCTGTACCCCAGAGAGGCGCGGCGTGCTTCTGACCTGGCCCAGCACAGGACCAGGCTCGTCTCTGCTTGGCCTTGCTGCTGGGCAGAAGGTGCTGTGTGCTCCTCAAAGAAGCCCGTCCAGGGACCACGGGCCAGCGTGGACCTCCTTCCAGTGCAGATTAACACCAGGACCCTCGAACTCCTGGACTCAAGGGATCCTCCTGCCTCAGCCTCCCGTGTGCTGGGTCAACAGGCATGTGCCACCACGCCCGGCTCTCAGCCTGGCTCTGTGTAAGATGGAGGTGAAGATGATGGTGGCACTTACCTTATCAACAACCACAGAATCTCTTCTTCACCTCCATCATAGCCACCAGGTCCCTCCAGCTTCTGGGGGCCGGCCACTGAGGAACGGAGGAGGCTGCTTTCGTTCCGTAAAACCCCCTCACTGACGGTGGCTGTTGCACCTGGAACTTGGTGAATCCCCCCCCCCCCGTGGCAGCCGGTTCCCTTCAGCATGGACCACCCCCTCGCCTCCTCCCTTCTTTTCCTTATTCTTTCTGCATGCAGCAAACCCTTGTCTGCGTGTCCCCTCTAACCACAAGCTGTGCCGGGCTCCCAGAGCAACGAGCCACCTTCAGCTGCTGCCCCAGGACCCTTGGCAGTTCCAGACCTCGAGGCCAGTTCTCTGGTGGGGACGGTGCCTCACTGAGAACCAGGATCACCAGCTCATGGCGGCTGGCAGCGTTGGCCCACTTTCCCTCTCCAGCGTCGCAGTCCCGGGCCTCCACTAGGTTGCAGGAGGTGGGACGTGCTCTCCACAGCTGGCGGTTATGCCTGCTTTGGTTCTCTCGCCACAGCCAGCAAGGGGCTCAGCCGTCAGCAAGGGGAAGTACCTGCGACGATTAAGGGCAGGGCCTGACATGAAGGCCTCTGGGTCACTCAGGGCTCCCGAGGAGGGCCAGAGCACCTGTCCAGGGAACGGCGCTTGCCGGTGCCATTGGCTCTTCCAAAGCCAAATTCGGAACGAGGGTACTCCAGATGCCAACAGCACAGGCCCGAGTCTCCTGGCTCTGCAGGGTGGCACGTGGCCACCCTGGTCAGGAGAGGATGGGGCAGTGCGACAGCACACTGAGATGGCCCAGAGGAAGGGGACATCCCCCAAGGACACTGGGTGTCACCTAGGCATAAGGGGCAGTGGCCAGCACAGGGCCTGCTGAAGGTCATGGGATCACCTGACTCCTGGGGTGTGGAATCTGTGGCTGGGCCGTGCCCCCGGCTGCCCTGGCCTGGGTTCCTGGCCTCCCAGGCCCTTGCCGTCGATCTTTACATCCTCATCTGGGCACCCAGTGGATGTCTCTGCTGAACCTGGAAACATCTTCTTAACGACAAAAAAATAAATAAAATCATAGGTTAACAATCTTGAGCAGTAAAACGGCAGATGACGTGGTGTGGGCAGCTGCCCAGGGGACACAGAACGTGCGTCTCCCCAGTGAGTGACCTTATAAGGGCTGCTTCGGGAGGAGAGTGGGCAGGAGGCTGGGAGGCGGGGGTGGTGCCCACCGCTGGGCTGGGTGTGGAGCCAGCAGGGGCGCCTGGCCGGGACCCAGTTCCACAGGGCGAGCTGACAAAGTGCAACAGCCAGAAGCCCTCTGGGGGCTGGCATTGCCCATCCTGCCTTCACTGCCACGGTCACCAGCACAAGCACTGACCCGCAAGACCAGCCCAGCCCTGGCACCCGTCCTTCAGGGCAGAAGCCATTTCCCATTCTTCACCCCACCGTCCCGCACGCCTGGGCCCAGCTGGTATGCTGTGCGGTAGAGATGGGTGAGGGAGGAGAACTGGTAGATGGATGGCTGTTTGGTGGGAGTCTTGGCTCACCCATAGGACGGTAGCTCCTGGGACAGTGGCAGGCACCCTCTCTTTTCAGGGGGACCCACACGGGGCTGAAAAGTGGCTTAACGGGGATGTGGTAGTTGAGTGGGCCCCAGCGGGGAGCCAACTGAGTGAGCAGTTCCTGCCTGCCCGGGCACCCTCTCCTCGGTGTGCAGGCACGCGTGCCCATACCCTGTCCAGATAGTGCCTATGGCAGGGGTTCACTCCCCTAAGGAAGGACTCTGCGTGTGTGTGTGTGTGTGTGTGTGTGTGTGTGTGTGTGTGTGTGTGTGTGAGAGAGAGAGAGAGAGAGAGAGAGAGAGAGAGAGAGAGAGAGTTGATTTCTAGGAGATTCCTAGTGGTCTAAGGTGCTCCTGAGCCCAGCGTGTGCGGGAGCAAAGGAAGAAAGGCCCGTCCCTTAGGATCTGAACTAGGGAAGAGGTGTGCTCCGGGAGATGCCCTTACTCAGGGAAGGGCTCTGGAAGCCTCCCCAGCCCTCACTGGAAAGACTCTTCTCTGCACTCCCTAATGCCCCAAGTCCTCCTTGCAGCACATCTTACCCAGAAACAGAAGGGCGGGTCAAGTGAGAAGGGCTGAGAGGGTCACCCTTTGCCAGCTTTTGTTGTTGTTGTTGTTGTTGTTGTTGTTATTAGGTGCTGTTGAGTCAGTTTCCGACTCATAGCACCCCTCATAGGGTTTTCAATGGCTGACTGTTTCGGGATTGCCTTGGGAGTGGATTGCCAGGCCCTTCTCCCATTTTTGCAGTGCTGGGAATTGAACTCCAGACCTCAGAGACTGCAGCGCAGTGCTCTACCAACTGAGCTAAATCCCAGCCCTTGCCAGCTTTTACGGTGCCTAAAACCCCACTGAACCACTATTCTGAGGTAACGGGAGAAGGACCTGGCAGCCCACTCCTGAAACAATCCTCAAAGAATCAGCCATTGAAAACCCTGTGAACAGCAGAGGATCACTGACCTAGTGCATGGCACAGTGTTGGGAAGTGTTTCGTTCTGTTGTATGTTGGGTCACTATGAGTCAGATCCGACTCGACAGCACCTAACAAGAAGAACATTCTGAGGTAAGCATGGCCTTCTCCCTTAAGAGGCAAAGAAAGGTCCCTGCAGAGGTCAACAAAGGACTTCTCTAATCGCCAAGTAACCCAGGATGACAGGGCAGCCAGAGGCCAGACTTGGGCCAGGGGAGAGTGGAAGGAAGGGGCTGAGAGGGGAGGAAGGGCCCTGAAGAGGCTCGGGGCTTCTGACCTCTCCACTTGATCCTTGGAGGCCAGCTGAGACATGGGGTATATCCCCGCCTTCCCATGCCCGGAGCAGGAGGGCCGGGGCTGGGAGGAGACCCGGGCAGCCCTTCAGCGGGTGCCGCTCCCAGTGCCAGAAGCGGGCTGTCAGCTGCAAGGGGCAGACATGGTGAAGCAGAAGCAGCGAGATTCCTGCCTGAGGTGGAAGGAGGGGCTGCCTCATCCGTACACCAGTCATTAGAGGAAGGAACTCAGGGTCCCACAGAGGGTCCACTCTGTGTCATTCCACTCTAAAGTAGGAATGTCCTTGAATTTGTACAAATACAAATCGCAAAAAAATCCCCTTATGTGATTACCAGAAATCTCACCATTAGTCTTGTTATCTGGGGGTAAGCACCGCCCCTTGGAGGCTGCCTGAATAATGGCCCCCCAAGGGCTCCCTTCTCTGACTCCCAGGCCCTGTGCATCTGTTCCCTTCCATGTGGAGAGGACTTCACAGATACGATTATGCATAAGGACCTTGAGGTGCAGATTATCCTGGATTAGCCGGGTGGACCCAATAATCCCTGGGGTCCTTCTGAGGAAGAGGCAAAGGGTCAACAAGATAGGGAGCGCTGTGCTCATTTCTATGAGCAGGGACCCACAAAAACCTGGAGCTCAGCCCAGAGTGGTTTCTGAGACATCTGTCCCATCCGAGTCAGGGGCCCTCTGAGGGAACGCAGTAGGGACACAGAGGAGAAGTCAAAGCATAGGGACACAAAGAGACAGCAGTAAGCAAGAAAGAGTTGGCTTCAGTCTGCATCCTTGGGTTGGTTGGTTGCCCGGAGCCACCCTCTTGGCCTCCCCTCCAGTGGTCATCACGTCCACAGCCTGTCTTCAGGCAGCCGGAGTGTGTCATCTGCTGCTATTTCAAGGAGCCATCTGACCCCTCGTATTAGCTGTGGAGACTGCCCTTCTCCCAGGTGGCCCTTCTGCAATCCTGTGCTCCGGCTCCCTTCTTCACCCCTGCTCACCTAAGGGGCTGGGTCGTGGCAGGGCGGGGGTCCTCCTAGATGTTCTGAGTTTAATCCCAGATGCTGCCCTGTTTGTCACTTATCTATCGTATGAAAAAATACCTGAGAAAATCAATTTATTTATAAGGAGGATTTTTTTTTTTTTTTTTTTTTTTGGCTCAAGGTTTCAGGGGTTTCGTCCCAGGGTGGGTTGGCTGTGCTGCTTGGGGGCCTGGGGGAAGGCAGGGCATCAAGGGGGAGCATGTGGTGGGGCAAGCTTTTCACTTCCCCCAGGGAAAAACCAAGCAGAGAGGGAGGAAGGGGTCAGGGCCCTGCTACCTCCTTCAAGGTCACACCCTCAGTGATGTAACTTCCTCCCACTAGGCTCCTCCTCCTAAAGGCTTCACTGCCCAAGAGCACCAGGGGCTGGAGACCACGCCTTCAATGCATGAACCTTGGGAGGAC
Source organism: Pedetes capensis (assembly GCA_007922755.1). Classification (NCBI taxonomy): domain Eukaryota; kingdom Metazoa; phylum Chordata; class Mammalia; order Rodentia; family Pedetidae; genus Pedetes; species Pedetes capensis. Next base: position 24,184 of record VMDO01003779.1, read on the forward strand.
ATTTAACAGCTGGAGATTTGTTAACCATAACAATGCAGAGGGCAAAGTAACAGTAGCGGTTACAGAATGGGGAAGAGTACAAATAGGCATCCCTACGCAGATACCCGCTGCGCTTTAGCTCAGTTGGCAGAGCGCTGCGCTGCAGTCTCTGAGGTCCCGAGTTCTATTCCCCACACTGCAAAATGGGAGAAGGACCTGGCAACCCACTCCTGAGGCAATCCTGAAACAATCTGCCATAGAAAACCCTATCAGGGTCCGACACGACTCGACAGCACCTAACAACAACAACAACGCAGATATCCAGGCCACAAACTCCATCATCATCATCGCGTTGAAAAGCCTCAGAGCCAGGCGAGGTGGTGCACACCTGTAATCCCAGCACTCTGGAGGCTGAGGCAGGAGGATCGTGGGTTCAAGGCCAGCCTGGGCTACCTAGCAAGTTCCAGGCCAACTTTGGCTACATAACGAAATTTTGTCTCAAGTCAACAACTTAAACAACAACAAAAGTCTCACTGTCTATATTTTATGAATGAGAAACTGAAGCGAAGAGAAATTAAGCGACTTTCAAAAGGTCACACAACTAGTTAGTGGAAAGGCTGTAGATTCAGCAATGATCTGACTCCAGGGTGCCTCTACTTACCACATATTCTACCTTCTAAAAAATATTTTAATATTTTTGCCAATTGCTGTCTCACTGTTAATAAACCAATAGTTTTGTAGGGGCAAAAGGTTTGGGGCAAGTGAAAAGATGAGAGTGTCATTTGCTCACTTCTAATCCAAAAGACTTAATAAAGTGGTGGGCTGAGGCCAGATTAACTTAATTCAAACATAAATAGCTTTGGACCTAACATTACATCTTAGCAAATGAATTTTAATTTTACTGTTTTTTCCAAGTATAGTTTTATTTTTGGCAACAGACACACGACCAACTTGGTGCTATCTTGCCTATTTTCTCAAATAGGTTTGCATTTCCTACAAGTTATTGAAAGCAAGCTTGAAAGCCAAAGGGGAATTTTATACATATATGTATATGTATTTGGCAGTATGAGGGGTGCTGAACCCAGAGCCTCGTGCATACATTGCAAGCACTCTGCCACTGAGCTGCACCCCTAGGCCAATTTTTATTATTTAAGACAAGGTCTCACTAAATTACACAGGTTGCCTCTGGCCTTGAACTCCTGATCCTCCTGCCCCCACCTCTTGAGTTGCTGGGATTTGGAGTGTGTGCCACTATGTCCAGCCCGAAGAATATTTTTAACGTGATTCAATTTGGCAGGCATTGAAGCTTACTGGAAAGCACTGAGACTGCGCGGGCCTCAGGAGACCTGGATTCTGGGCCCAAATTTCTTCTGTTGGCCTGCAGAAGTCCCCATTCAAATATGGTGTCTGGGGTTGAAGCCCTGAGAAATGCGGGTGCTTTAGTTCAGACCCCAGCTCTAGCCCTGTTTGCAGGGTGGAGTGGCTGAGAGGTTTGGACTCGGGTGACCGTCGAAGGCCTTTGTGCCACCCTTGGCACCAGCCTTGGGAAGGGCAGGGGCACCAACAGGTTGGTTTCCGACCTCTGCTCGCCTGAGTCATGGGTCACCCCAGCAGCTGGTCCTCTCATTGTGTCGGGGCCTCTAAAGGACAGGCCTGGGGTGACCAGAGACAACTCATCCCATCCTCCCCCTGCCCCCCAAAGAGGAAAGGATTGACAAAGGACCCTAAACTGTCAGAGGAGAAGGGGGCCCAGACTGGCTGGTCCAGATGGTCCCACATACTGTCTGTGGGCCCACTGTGTTACGAAGAATCTCCAGAGAGCTTCTTACGTAAAATAAAGCTGGGCTTAGCGGCCCAGCTACTCAGGAGGCCGAGATGGGAGGATGGATCAAGCTCACAAGCTTGAGACTAACCTTGGACAAAAAGAGACCCTGTCTAGGGCAAACCAAATGAAGCAAAACAACCCAAAACAGATTCCTCGTGGCTGCCAAGCTGTGCTTTAGGAATCAGAATATGAGGTGGAGTCTGGGACTCTCCAGAGAGTCAATTCCAGCCTTCTTCCCTTCCTTCCTTCCTTCTTGTTGCATTGAGGGGTTGAACCCAGGGCCTCACACATGAGAGGCAAGTGTTCTACCACTCAGCCGTACCCTCAACCCCCTTTTATAAATTTCCAGACAGGGTCTTAAGTTGCACAGGCTGCCTCTGGCCTTGAACTCTTGATCCTCCTGCCTCAGCCTCCTGAGTCACTGAAATTACAGGTGTGCACTATCACGCCCAGCCGCCCCAGGGACTCATGGAATGTAGCTGTTACAAAACTTCAACCTGGTCAGACCTCTCTACTTTTCCTTGGGAAAATGAGGCCTAAAGAGGCCTCAAGTCAGTCATCACAGAACCAAAATCAGAACTCAAGGTGTCTCACACACAGTTAAGATGTTCTTTCCAGAACTGGGCATGGTGGTGCATGCCTATAACACCAGCACTTGAGTTCAGGGCCAGCCTCGGCTATATATTGAGTTCCAGGCCAGCTTGGAAGATGCAGTGAAATCTTGTCTCAAGAAAACCAAAATAGAGGGGCGCAGTGGCACAGGCCTGTAATCCCAGCGGCTTGGGAGGCGGAGGCAGGAGGATCATAAGTTTGAGACCAGAGGCAGTCTGCATAACTTAGTGAGACCCTGTCTCAAAAAGGTAAAAAAAAAAAAAAAAAAAAATGGGCTAAGGGTGCAGTTCAGTGGCCCAACACTTGCAAAGTATGCAAGTGTGAGGCCCTAGGTTCAACCCCCAGTAGGGGGGGGGGGGGAAGGAAAAGAAAAGAAAAGAAAACCAAAATAAAAAAAGATGTTCTTTCCACAGCAAGACCAGGAACTCACAGGATTCAAAAGAACTATCATTTATTTGTTCTAATTTGCTCAAAATCAAAGTTATTCATGCACACAGTTTAAAAAAAGCAAAGATGTCACATTGAAGATGAAGGTGCGTCTGACTCATGCCATGGTATTTTCAGTGGCATCATATGGTTGTAAAAGCTGGACATTGAACAAGAGAGACAGAAAAAGAATTGATGCTTTTGAATTGTGGTGCTGGAGACGTCTATTGAATATACCATGGACTGCCAAAAAGAACCAACAAATCTGTCCTAGAAGAAGTGCAACCAGAGTGCTCCTTGGAAGCAAGAATGGCCAAACTTCATCTCACATATTTTGGACATGTAGTCAGGAGAGATCAATCCCTGGAGAAGGACATCATGTTTGGAAGAGTGGCAGGTCAACGCAAAAGAGGAAAACCCTCCACCAGATGGATTGACACAGTGTCTGCAACAATGGGCTTAAACATAAATAAGATCGTTTGCCTGGCACAGAATCGGCAAGTGTTTCTATCTGCTGTACATAGGGTCGCTATGAGTTGGACTCGACTCGACGGCACCCAACAACAACAACAACAGTTTAAAAAGTCAGATACGGGTAGTTTTACAAGGCTTGTATTAAACACTTAGCTCCTGAACACCTTCTCCCATCTGCCCCTCCACAGAGGCGACACTTCTGACTCCTCCAGCTTGTTGTTTGGCGTCAGCTCCAGCTCTTGGCATTGTTTGTGTCTTTATATGGAGTGCGCGATGCTTTGTTAGTCTTGTTGGCTTTAAATAATGCTGTTAGGATGGACTGGCTGCCCGGGCACCGTGCGTATAGAGGCCATCACTGGGCGCAGGCCACCAGCTCCTCCAGGGCTTGCTCCCGCCGGTTGCCGTGGACCAGAAGGACCTCCTTGATCCGCTGCTGCTGGAAGCCCATGTCGCTGAACTGCTCCCAGAGGCGCAGGAACTCCCCTGCCTGAGGAAGGGGGAGGGATGTTAGGGCTCTGTGAGGCCCCCTCAGCACAGAAAGGGCCCCCAGTGCCCACTGCACCTCGTCTCATCCCAGAAAGCAAGCCTGGCCCCGGGCAGCACTTGCCCTGTTCCTGTGCCTCCGGGGCCTGTGGGCTCTGCCCTCTGGCCTCTGCCATGGAAAGGAGGCCCCGGCCTGGCCTCACCTGCACCCTCCCGTGCTACCCGGCCTCCCTGTGCTTGGCACTGGGGCAGCACAAGGAAGGCTGCTCACTGGTCCCGGGAGGATGCCCAGCCCAGGCCCAGGGCGTGTCTCTGGCCTGGCACTGCCTGTTTCACCCAACAGGGCATGGGCCTTGTCTCCTCCTGTGACCGCAGGCTAGACACCGCCCCTCCTCCCTCTCTCCTCAGCCTCTGGCTCTCCTTCAGTCTCTGTGAAGAGCTGCTCTGCCGGCTGTGGGCAGGGGGCATTTCCTGGGCACTTGGGATCTTCCATAGGGCCTACAGTGCCTGCATTCTGGGACTCCCCTAGGTCAAGCATCTCCGTACGGCTCTTGATTCCTATCAGGGGGTCTGACAAGGAGCAGGCATTCAAGAATATGTGTTGTATTGGGGCTGGGCACAGTGGCGCACGCCTGCAATCCCAGTGGCTCGGGAGGCAGAGGCAGGAGGATCGCAAGTTGGAGATCAGAGGCAGTCTGCATAACTTAGCCAGACCCTGTCTCAGAAAGTAAAAAAACGGGCTGGGGGTGCAGCTCAGTGGTCCTGCACTTGCAGAGCATGCAAGCTCGAGGCCCCGGGTTCATCCCTGAGTATCCCCCCCCCAAAAAAAGATATGTGTTGTATAGCCGGGCACGGTGGCGCATGCCTATAATCCCAGCAACTCAAGAGGCTGAGGCAGGAGGATCAGGAATTTGAGCTCAGAGGCAGCCTGTGTAACTTAGTGAGACCCTGACTCAAATTTAAAAAAGAAAGCGGGGGGAGCTGGGGCGCTGCCTGGTGGTATAGCACTTGCAGAGTCTATGTGAGACCCTGGGTTCAATCTCCAAGTACCGGCGGAAAAAAGAAAACAGAATATGTGCCGTGTTCACTTAAACCAAGCCCTGCTCTCTGCCTGCAGTTCCCCTCCGTGCCTCCCTCGTCATCCACCTTGCACCCTGCTTCCCCTCCCTGGCTGGGCCTTCTCCCCAGAGCCGGCGGGCAGGGTGTCTCTCATCAGCCCCACAGGCTGCTGGTCAGGTTTGTGTGGGCCCCCCACCCCCGCATCCCCCGGGGCCCAGGCGGGAGGCCCAGCTGACCTGGCTCTCGGAGAACTGGAACATCTCCAGGGCCTCATCCACCAGGCCCTCCTCGTAGCCCTGCCGTAGCAGCCGCTCATGGGCGCTGAGGTAGCCGAGAAACTGGGCCAGAAGGGGAGAGAGAGGGGGGAGTGTGGGAGGCGCGTCAGGGCGAGCAGACTGGGTAGGGAGGCACCCAAGGGACTCATTGGGACCCAGGCATACTGGGCAACCCACCACATGCAACAGGGCCCAGAGGTACCAGGAGCCAACAGAAGGCGGACAGAGGCCTCCTCAGAGGACGTAGGGACAGGCCACAGAAGGTCCTCACCGACTGTCCCAAGCTGGGGTCTGGGATCCAGGGAAAGGGCTGTCAGGGTGGGTTAGGGTGTTCCCAGAACCTGGGCAGGAAGCAGGACAGGCTTCAAGCAGGCATCTCAGCCGGCAGCCCTAGGCAATCCTGCGGACATACATGCCCACCTCCCCAGCCTGCCCGGCGCCTGGTGAGCACTCGCCTAGACAAGAAGCCACCTCACCTGTCCACACCCTCACACCCCACCCTACCCCAGACACCCGTCACTCGGAACACCTTGAGCCTCCACTGGGCCACAGTCCTGCACCAGGGCTGGGGGCAGGGTGGCAGGCAGAGGACCCTCTGGCTGACCACCTGGTCCAGCCCCTCCCTGCTTAAGCCATCAGGGGCTTCTTGCATTCTCAGAATAAAGTGCTGCCTCCTCCCCAGGGCTCCAAGGCTCCCCCGCTTTGTCCACAACCCCAGCGACTTCCTGGTTTCCCCAGGCCCCTGCCTGCCGGGCTCCACAGCCAGGGCCCGCCTCTGCCTCCTGCAGCCCACCCTGCGCCCCCGCCCCCAGCGCACACCACTCTGCAGCCGCTTTGTCCTGTCCACCCACTCACTTTCTGCTCCACAAGGGAGGGGCCGGGCAGTGTCATCCACGACTGCGTCCCCAGCACCAGCATGGGAGGCAGAAGGAGCTCGATACATACACATCGTGTTTATAAAACGAATTGAGAACTGCGTTCAAGGAACTCATAGCTCAGCAGGGGAGATAAACCAGATGCAGGACAACATCAGTGCCAGGCAAATCAAAGCAGGATTTATAGGGGCAGGCGACAGCCGAAGGCAACAGGCCAGGAGGATTATGGGCATATGCCAAGAAGGAGCAGGTCAGGTTTCTGCAGCCCTGCAGGGCAGGGCAGGAAGCACTGGCTGTCTAGCCTAAGGGTTTCCAGACAGTTGTGGCTCTGCTCTGCCTGTCCCAGGGCAAGAGGCTTCAACAGTGACTGGTGAAGACCAGGGACGCCCGGGAGAAAGGGGGCCTGGAGTTACAGGAGCCCGAGTCCAGCACTTCCATCAGAGGTACCCGGCAAAGCAGGTGGTTTGCCAGAGTCCCAGGCCTAGGGCCCAGACCGCCTGCTCTCAGTGCCTTGTCTGTCAGGGGGATCAGCTGCTGGGGGAGGGGCTCTGAGGTGACCTGAGGTGGGACAGGGCTTCTGGAGAAAACTCCGCCACCAGGGGAGGGCGGGCAAGGACAAGGGCAGATGGTGGGCACTCCTGTCACCTTTTGGCGTATCCACAGCAGTGGTTCTCAGCCTGGGTGCCTGCTGCAGCCACCCTGGGAGCTTTGCAAACTACTGACGCCTGGGCCCCACCTCCAGCGGTTTGCATAGAATTGGTCTGGGGAGCAGCCTGGGAACTGGGGTGCTTTTGGAGTTCGCCAAGGGGTTCTAATGTACGGCCACGTCTGAGGGTCACCGGCTTGTGGGCCAGCTGTCTCTACACCATGCCAGGCTGCATGTCAGGACCATCTGCAGATCTTAGGCTCTTCCTGCAGCCCCAGACCCACTGGTTGGGCCCTTCAACACAGGTCCTTGGAATCTGAATTTGTAAAGATTCTGCTGCTTGGTCAGCTTCTGGGCCTATGGGACTGCGGAAGCTACCAGGCTTGCCAGCTGCGGTGGCGGATGCTCTAATCTAAGCGACTCAGGAGGCCCAGGCAGGAGGATTGTGAGTTCGGGGCCAGAGGCAGCCTGTGTAACTTAGTGAGACCCGGTCTCAAGATAAAATATAAAAAGTGGACTGGGGGTGCAGCCTAGTGGTAGAGCACTTGCAAAGTATCTGTGAGGTTGTGGGTTCAACTCCTAAGTACCAAAAAAATTTAATAAATAGGTAAAACCACCTTTTGGATCCCCAGAATGGGGATCTGAGAAGTCATTGATTCCAAACACATATTCCTCCTCTATCCTGTGAGTGGGGCTGGGATTTAGCTCAGTTGGTAGAGCACCGCTGTGCAGTCTCTGAGGTCCTGAGTTTGATTCCCAGCACCACAAAAATGGGAGGACTTGGCAACCTACCCCCAAGGCAATCTCGAAACAATCTGCCATTGAAAACCTTATCAACGTCGCTATGAGTGGGACAAGACTCGATGGCACCTAACAACAACAACAACAATCCTGCAAGTGAAGAAACCTCCACAGAGAGGGCCTGGTGTGTCTGGAATCCCATAACTGATCTGTGTCTGGCCCATGGACCCTCACACATGCCACTCATGCCTGTCGTGCTGGCAGGCAGTGGGCATACCAAACCTGTGTAGGGAGGGCAGGAAGGAGTGGCGTGCAGAGCTTATCTTGTGTATGTCTTCTCTCTGACTCTTCGAAGCACCTGTCTGTATTACCTGAAGCCCTCCCTTCCGGGCCATCTGTTTATCTTGGCCAAAAGAGATTTTCTGCAGTGCAGTTGTCCAAGGCGAGAAACCATCTGAAGCCAGGGGAGCTTCTCAGATAACAGCAGAAGGCCATAGAACACAGAGAACTACTTGCTTGTTGTTGTTGTTAGGTAGAGGAGGATAAATGAAGTCACCCTAAAGCCTTTCAGGCCCCCCACTTTGGGGCCTGGCCCTGACTGCCCACAGGGAAGAAGGCCACCCAGAGGCTCAGGGGGCCAGGCAATTGGCCTTTCTGTGTCTGAGAGCATGATGTTCCCAGTGCACTGAGATCCCTGCTCCCCACTCACTGGGAGGCCGGGACCCTGTGCAGACTCTGATTAATTTTCAACCTCCCCCCGCGATGGGCTGACACCTCAGCCTTGTCTGGGGCTGGAGGGAGTCGGGTGGCATGGCACAGCCCCACCACGGGCCTGGCCCCTGCCAGCCCTCTCAGCCAGCTTCTCAGCCGCTGCTTTTTGGCAGCAGCTGAAGGTAGGGGCCCCTTTAGATCCGCTCTTAAATTTCAGACCAGCCTGGGCTGCGGTCCTAGGAGGTTCTCACACAGAAAATGAGACAAAAGCACTGTGCAAGAAAGGTTTGGAGTCAGACAGGCCTGGCTTCAATGCTGGTGCTCCCTGGTCTGTCTCCCTGACGGCGAAGCGCTCAGGACGGTAGGAACAGGGCAACTTTGCACAATGGAGATGACCTAATCGAATACTCTCAGACTGGGGGACCACAAAGGAAGTATTCAATAAATGTTAGCCACCCCATCCCCAGTTTAGCTGCTGGGGGGTCATCACGTTTTAGTATATTGCTCCTGGAGCCAGGCACGGTGGCACATGCCTGTAGTCCCAGCGACTTGTGAGGCAGAGGCAGGAGGATGGCAAGTTTGAGACCAGGAGCAATCTGCATAACTTAGCGGTCTGCATAATCCCTGTCTCAAAAACTAAAACGAAAGTGGGCTGGGGGTGCAGCTCAGTGGTACAGTCCTTGCAAAGCACGCAAGTGCGAGGCCATGGGTTCAACCCCCAGTACAGCAAAAATAAAATAAGTAAAATATTGCTCCCAGACAGGACATGCACTGATGAACCCAGAGGAGAGCGGAAGCAGTAGATGGTCACCACCACCTCCCAGGCCTGGCTGCAGCACGTCCTACTCCAGCTCGATTTGAGAGTCACTCTCCTGCCCCTCCCAGCTCCAGAGGCAGGCGTGAGCCTCTGACCTTCAGGGGTCATCAGTGATTGTGGAGGTGTCCAAGCCCTCCGCAAGTGGTGTGACAGAGATGAGAGAAGAAGGAATAAGTGCCAGCTGCCCTGAGACCAGCTTTCCCACCATGAAGAGCCTCAATGTTTAGAAAACAATGCAAATGGGAGCCAGGCGCGGTGGCGCACACCTGTAATCCCAGCGGCTTGGGAGGCAGAGGCGGAGGCAGGAGGATCTCAAGTTCGAGACCAGAGGCAGTCTGCATAACTTAGCGAAACCCTGTCTCAAAAAGTGAAAAAAAAAAAAACGGGCTGGGGACACAGCTCAGTGGTCTAGCACTTGCAGAGCATGCAGTCGCGAGGCCCTGGGTTCAACCCCCAGTACCACAAAAAAAAAGAAAGAAAGAAAGAAAGAAAACAATGCAAAGGGGATGGAGGGGATGGCACAATGGGGGCTAAGGGGTGCAGGCAATGGCATTCAATGTCCCCTCCTGTCCTCACGCACAGACCTTCCATGCTTCTCTTTTACCTGTTGAGCCATCTTTCAAATTCTCAGCCAGTCTTCCAAGCGCCCTCAATCTGCCCCCAGCTCCCTTCCCCATCTTGCCGCCCACAAGTCTGCCTCATGGCCTCTCCCTTAGCACCTGGCCTGGTCAGGGCCTCCCAAACACTTCCTTCTTGCCCCTGCTCCTTTATGCACACTGTCCCTCCTGTCTGGAATACCATCCCTTCTCGTTTTGAAATCAGTTCTTTTTAAATTAATAATTAGCATATAATATAATGGGTTTCATTATGGTATTTTCATACAATTATATTGTGCACTTTGCTCTTTTTCACCCCCTTATTAACCCCCGGTTTCTCTCTCTCCCCTACTGAGATCAGATCTTCTCTAGCCTTGAAGACCAGCTCAGGGCTCAGCACCTTGGTGAAACCTTTCCTGAGCCTTGGAGCCTCCTTGTGATAAGCTGAGAATGGCCGTAAATTCTTTGTCGTTCCTCCCATCAAGAGGTGGAGTTGATTTTTTCACCCTTTAAATTTGGGCTGGTCTATGACATGCTTAGACCTGCGGAGTAAGATGGAAGTGGCTATGCACAATTTCAGCCTAGGCTTGGGAAGCCTGTGGCTTTCATTCTTGCCCTCTCAGAACCAAGTGGGCTGACTTGCTGGAAATATGTGGCCCACTTGACAAGAATCACCAACCACTGGCCTGTGGGTAAAGCCACCTTACGCCATAGAGCCCTAATCAAATCACCAAACTGTAGCTATAGGAGACTCCAGGTGAGACCGGCAGAAGAACCCTCCAGCTGAGCCCAGTCCCAATCCAACAGCCCACAGAATCATGAGCACATAAATGCTTGTTGTGTTAAGTCACCAAGTTTTGAGTGGTTTGTTACACAGCAGTTGATGACAGAAACACCCACGTGGCACTCATATCCCTTTTGCCCTCAGGCATCTTGACACTAGCAGCTTTCCTTCGGGGCCCTCATGGCCCTGCAAGTACTCTCACGTTCTTGGCGTGTACTGGGGTCAAGTTCTGCTTTCAAATACCAGAGGAGCGTGGAGGGCTACCTTTTGAGGGCCCTCCTGAGTGTCCACCCCTCTCCCAATACGCAACCTCTGCAAAAGTAGGATCTAACAAGCTCAGAAAGAGAAACACCACATGTTCTCACTCATAGGTGGGAGCTGAATCAAAATTACAAGAAGGAAAACATCCTATGCAAAGGTTGGATCATAATAAAAGAAAAAAATCGTATTATTATAGATGGTCTAGAAAATGCATGTAATAGTTCTGACAAGGTAAAAAGAACATTCACTGCAGGAAAAGTTTCTATCTTAAACAGAACTGGAACCCAAGGATATACAGAAAAATATTACCATAAAAAGACAAGTAAATGGTAGAGAAGTATTTGATGGGGGTGGTAGGGGAGGGGGGAGGAAGCACACAAGAGGGTAAGGGGGAACCTATATGAATAATGTACAACAAAATGCATATATGGAAATGTCACAATGAAAAGCATGTCAGAATGAATCACATTAAGGTGTACATTAAAAATTTCCAATAAAAAAAATGAAGTATAGCATGGGAAAAAAAAAAGAGTAGAATCTGAGTGTGGCAGACACTGTGGTGCCCCTTCCATACCCTCTTCATTGAAGGAAATATTGCCCCCGAGGCTGAGAGAGGTGGGAGACACCCCCCAGAGACTGCCTAAGCCACAGAGACCTGGGTCTTGCATCACTCCCTTCCTAGAGGCAATGAGTGACCAGGGAAAGGTATAGCTTAGGGCAACTCTGGGGGGCTACTGATGCTCCCGAGCTGTGGAGCTGGCTGATGCTGTCACTGGGTCAACCTTACAGCCCAGCTTCTCCCTCTGCCACGTATGCCTCTGTCCCTTCCTTCTATAGGAGGCAGTCCCAACGGCCTCTACATGCCAAACTCCACTTGAGTCTGCTTCCTGGGGAAGGAAAGCTATGACACTGCTTTTCACATATTTGGTTTTTCCTGTGTCTCCTTGTTGTTGTTGTTAGGTGCCATAGAGTCAGGTCTCACTCTCAGGTCCAACTCATAGCGATCCTCATAGGGTTTTCAATGGCTGATTGTTTCGGGAGTGGATTGCCATGTCTTTCTCCTGTTTTTGTGGTGATGGGGCTCGAACCAGGGTCCTTAGAGAGTGGGGAGCAATACTCTACCACCTGAGGTAAACCCCAGCACTATATTTCCTAGCCACAACTAAACACTCAGAAAGTGCCCAATAAATACCCTTAACAAGAGACAGGCCAGGGGTTGTGGCGCACACCTGTAATCCCAGGACTTAGGAGGCTGAGGCAGGAGGATTGGTGCAAGTTCCAGGATACCCTGGTCTCCATAGTGTGGGCTACAGAGAGAGACCTTGTCTTAAATAAAGAAAAAAAAGAAAGACAGGGAGACAGAGATGGATGTAGGCATGAATAAATGATTCATTAAGGGAAGTAGTTACAGTTGCACTACCAGTATGGTAACCTTTAACTGTATGCAGGTATTTGAATTAAAACTTAAATTAATTATGAAATTAATTATGAAGTAAAATTTAGTTTCTCATTCTAGCCACATTCCAAGTAACTGTACACGGCTGTTGTTACTACTATATTGGACAACATAGATTTAAAAACCTCTGTCTCATTAAAGAAAGTTCTACTGGACAATTCTGGGGGAGATTCTTGGCTGCCCAAAGTCCCAGCTCTCTGATTTGGGGTAGGGACTGGGACAGGAGTAGAATATTTAGACTCTCCAAGTGGGAATGGGATTCCTGATAAACTGCTATGAAAGAGGTAGCAGCACAGCCTAGAAACTCGTTCACAAACCCCAGTCAGGACTGCCAGGCTGGGGATCTACCCCTGAAGGAAACAAAGCGTCTTCAAGTGAAAGATGAAAAAGCCGCGTGGTCACTCACCTGGCTCCACTTCACAGCCCCTCAGTGTGGGCCTGGCACTCACCTGGCTCAGGCTTTGCCGCCCCGTCTTCTGCAGAGCCACGATAGCCCTTCTCAGAGGGTAGCCCAGGGCGACCACTGGCCCAATGAGGTCCTGCTCCTCCTGGCTCAGGGCGGACAGCAGGTCAGCTGCAGAATCAGGATGTGATCTGCGGGGGTCAAGAGCCTGGGCTGTCTCCCTAAGAGGTGGCAGGCAGGTGTATGGGCTGAGGGACTGAAATACAGATAGGGTGCGTGTCAGTGACCACAGGAGATGACACCTAGCTGGGCTCAATTTTTTCCTTTTTTTTTCTTTTTTTTGGTGGTACGTGGGGGTTGAACCCAAGGCCTTGCACATACTTTGCAAGTGCTCTATCAATGGGCCGTACCCCTTGTCAATTTTTAAATTTTTTATTTTGAGTCAGGGTCTCACTAAGTTGCACAGGCTGCTTCTGGCCTTGAACTCATGATCCTCCTGCCTTGGCCTTCCGAGCTGCTGGGATTACAGGCATGCAGCACGGTGCCTGGCTGGGCTGAATATTTTTAAGGGTGTCTTTGTGTACCACCTTCTCTACAGAGTGGAGGCGCTAGCATTATGGAAATGCTCAGAGTTCTGCAGACCCCCACTTTAATCATATATAAAATGGAGGCAGTCTCAGAAGGACCTCAGAGGGCTCTCATGAGGCTTAAGTAAGACAGTCTGACTGAAGTGATTAGCAAAAGGGCTGGCATACAGAAACTGTCAGCAAAGGCTAGCATTTCATTTATTGCTTAGCACACCCCGCAAATGAAATCTGATAGGTAGCTGGGCATGGTGGGGCACATCTGTAGTCCTGGCTACCTAGGAAGCTAGGCGGGAGGACTGCTTGAGCCCAGGAGATGAAGACCAGCCTAGGCAACACAGTGAGACTCCACCTGAAGAAAAGAAAAGAAAAAGAAAGAAAAGAAGAAAAAAGGGAAAAAACAAAGAAAGAAAAGAAATACAGGCCCATCTTATCTCATTTTCCAGTTATTGAAATCAAGGTTCAGAGAAGTGAATGACCTGATACACACACACACACACACACACACACACACACACACACACACACGTTTGGGAGGCGAGTCCTACTCAGAGGGTCATCTACTCCACATCTTAGCAGGGGGAGTGGGAATGGAGCTTCCCAGCCAGACCCTCCTTCCGGAGTTAGGCTGGGCTGGGTGCAGCAGGGTAAGAACCAGGGTGTGCTCAGAGACTCAAGCAGATGCTGGAAGAAGGCAGGTGGCTTGAGGCATTTCAGTTGGTTTGGTGGCGTCTCCAGCCCACCTCCTATGAGAAAGGACGCCTCTGTTAACCCTGACCAGAGCACCTTGTCCCCTGGAGAGCCCAGCTGCTACCCTGACTCCTGGGGCCCCCTGTGTACGTGGGGGATACGAGTTCCCTGTCTGACCCTCCCTTGTCAAGGGTTTCCCTGCCATGACCTGTTACCTCTAGGGTGGAGACTATCCATTCTCCGCCTTCCCCACTCAATTGTTGCTGGAGTTACTCGGATCCTGACTAGGGAGAGCCATCCTGGCACCAGCCTCTGGTCCCTGAGGTGGGCCTGGCCGTTCAGCTGGCAGAGCCTCTCCTGTTTGTTCTGCCAACGGTGGGAAGAGCCGCTGGCCCCCTTCACAGGCAGAGAAGTGAGGCTCAGTATGGTTCGGTGACTTGCCTGAGGGCACACACCGGTGAGTGAGAAAAGCCAGAAAACCCAGAGCTCAAGTCTCTGACTCGTGGATTCAATTTCACCTTGACCTTATTCCATAGCATCTCCCCACCCGATGATGGGGCAGAAAGCTGTGCCAAGTGCTACCTTCTGCTATCAATCCTGACCTATCCCACCTGCTCTGGAGCCAGGCTTTGTGGAGTCTGATATTTAAATAATTTAGAAGAGGCCTCTTAAAAGAAAAAGAATACGCCCTTATGAATGTGAAATTGGGTATGAGGGCTTGGGAGGGACAAAGCGAGGGGCCTGAAACTTCAGCTTCTTTGGCTTCCATGTAAGTTCATTCTGCTGGGGGCACTGCCCAGTTCACGTCCTCCACCCTGAAGCCATGCCACCGGGCAGCAGCCCCGCCTGCAGGCAACACCTCATCCCACCACACAGTTCTGGGCCTGGTTCCCCATCTCCTTGGCCAACTCTCTTTGTCCTTGGCTGGCAGGAAGTAACTTTACAGTGAGTATTCCCTGATCGGTCCTCCAGCTTACCAGTCTATAGCAAAACTCACCCAGTGGGAAGCCCTAGAGTTGAGGCGGTCAACAGACGTTCATTGAGCACCCCCTATGGGTCAGGTCTGCTGCTAGGTGCCATGGAAACAAAAATGAACGCCATCCTGTCCTGCCCTCTGACAACTCAGATTCCATTGAAAGAACTAGACAGGCATTGAGTAACTTTGTTGTTGTTGTTAGGTGCGGTCAAGTTGTGACCCTCATAGGATTTTCAATAGCAGATTGTTTCGGGATTGCCTTGGGAGTGGGTTGCCACGTCCCTCTCCCATTTTTGCGGTGCTGGGAATCTAACTAGGGACCTCAGAGACTGCAGAGTAGCGCTCTACCAATTGAGCTAAATCTCAGCCCCATTGAGTAACTAGTCTTTTTTTTTTTTTTTTTTTTTTTTTTTTTTTTTTTTTTTTTTTTTTTTTTTTTTTTTTTTTTTGCGGTACTGGGGGTTGAACCCAGGTCCTCGCACCTGCATGCTCTGCAAGTGCTGGACCACTGAGCTGCACCCCCAGCACATTTTTTTCCCCACTTTTTGAGACAGGGTCTCACTAAATTCCGCAGCCTGTCCCTGGTCTCAAACTTGGAATCCTCCTGCCTCCACCTTCTGAGCCGCTGGGATTACAGGCGTGCGCCACCGCGCCGGGCTGTCATTACAATTATTGACATGCGTCCCAATAGAGGCAAAGCAGGCACCCTGGGAAACGGAGAGTATAGGGGCCTCTGAACAGGGAATATTCTAGGCAAAGCTCTTCTGGTAGCACAGCACTACAGAGCAAGGTGGGAGCAGGGAAAGGCAGGGAGAAGTGTGAGGAGGAAGGACCGGAGGCTGCAGGCAAGCCTGGGGACGAGATGCTGGGGGCCTTGGCTTGCTGAGTTGCGGCCTCGGCCAAGGGGCAGAGTCCTTACCGCGACCGTGGGCTTGTGGTTCCTCAGCGGGGGCACAGCACCGGCCGTGGAGGGCCGCGGGGGCAGCGCAGGGGTGCTGGGGAACTGGGGTGCAGGGCCAGGGGGCGGCGCGGGGCCGGCGCACAGGCTGAGCGCGCGGTGGCCGTGGAAGCGGTGCCGGAGAGCGCGGGGCCCAGCGGGCAGCCTGCTCTCCGAGAGCCGCCGCGCCCCAGCCCGCTCTGCCCTCACGCTGCGCAGCGCGCCCAGGGAGCACCTGCGGGGGCCCAGGCCCGGGCCCAGCGGGGAGCAGGGCTGCAGGCTGCCGGAGTCCAGCTCCTCCTCGCTGGTGGACGAGGCTTCTTCCCTGTCCTCTTCTCTCTCTCTGTCCTCGGGGGGCTCCTGCGCCCCAGACTCCTGCTGGCCGTTGACATCTGCAGGCGCAGGCCCCGGTCCACACTCGGGGCTGACAAGCAAGAGCCAGGCCGGAGGGGCTGACTCTGCTCCCAAGGAGCAGCTCTGGTAGTTGCAGGGTCCTCGGATGGCAGCCTCCACCCAGAAGAGCGCCTTCCTTTCCAGGCTGAAGTCGTGCTGGCAAGAGAAGGTCATGTGAGGCCCAGCTGGAGCAAACCAGGACCCTGGGGGCCCAGCCCTAACCACTGGCCTGGCGGAGCCCCTGCAGGCCTTGTTCAGCCAAAGACTTGCCTGGCCTGGACAGCTTCAGATTCAGAGTCCTGTCTATCTTACACGGCCCCTTCCTAGCCTCAGTTTTAGCCATCACTGGAGGTAATGGACATCAATCACATTTTAATGGCAAACTCTGGGAGTAAGGAGAAAGTGGGGACTGAGCAAGCAGAATTAAATCCGGTAAAAATCCAGTCTCTAAAACTCTTCACCATTCAGTACACCATTGAACAATAGCTACCTTAACGGGTTTTTTCCCCAGTAAAATTTGTAATTACATCTTACTTAAAACAGATGAGAAAAGGTGCTGTGTTGTAGGCTCCTACTGGTGCAGAGATTTTTATATACACCATGCAACTAAAGTATAAACACATCTAAGAACACTGGATTTAGCTCAGTTGGTAGAGCGCTGCTCTGCAATCTCTGAGGTCCCGAGTTCGATTCCCAGCACCACAAAAATGGGAGAAGGTCGTGGCAATCCACTCCCAAGGCAATCCCGAAACAATCCGCTGTTGAAAACCCTATGAGGGTCTCTATGAGTCGGACACAACTCGACAGCACCTAACAACAACCACGAGAACATTGTGGTTGCCTATTAAAATTCCCAAAGTTCCATCATAGATATAATTCTTGTTTTAAATAACTGCATTTTAAGGTACATAAACATGGGTTATAAGTAACAATGACTCTATAATCATTCTGAAATATTCTGAAACATTCTGAAACAAAATAAGCACAAAGGTATAAACACCTAAACTGGAGGAAACACAAAACTCTCTCTTTCTATGGCGGGGTGGGGTGGGTATTGAAGGGTTGCCCAGGGCCTCACACATGCAAAAAGCACTCTAACATTGCGCTTCATTCCCAACCCATTTTTTAGTTTTTGAGAGATGATCTTGCTAAATTGTAAAGTCTGCCTCTGGCCTCAAACCCATGATCCTCCTGTTTCTGCCTCCCTAGTTGCTGGAATTACAGATGTGCACCACAGCGCCTGGCTGATGTTAATTCTTTAACATAGTGCTACTAATTTGTGACAGATTGGTAGACAGATTTTAAGACACACATTTGTTGTGTGTCTTAAAATATCTGGAGGCACAGTTAAAATTTTATACATCAAGTGATTGCTATTACTGAATGTTGCAGGTGAACTGTGGTTATTTTTAGTTTATTTCAAATGTCTGACTGAAAAGGTGGGAAGCAAATATTTGAAATTTGGAAAACTCTAAACATTAGCAAGAAGCTTTCACCTGAAGTCCACACCATTTGCCACTGAGCAATCTCAGAAGTGGGTCCAGGCAGATGAACCTCCTCAGCTAGTGTGTCAGCCCCTCTGCCTTTGCTGCCATCCATGGCTAGTTTAGGGCCAAGGAAATGTAGCCATCTAATCTTTAACTCTATTTAGTAGGTTCATGTGTCCTTCCTATTTCCAGATTATGAAAATGAGGCGCTGGAAATTTCATTTGCTGAAGATGGATTGGCTGAGTGATTGAGCTTGTACTCCTGCCTACCTGACCCCATTGGATATCCGGCCACATATAAAAGCAATCTAAGGCCCACCTAGATAACAGAACGTGAGGGTTTATAAATGAGGCAAAAACAAACTGTTCCTATTTTCTACCTTTAAAGTTAAAAAACAGAAAATATACAACGCCATTAAAAATATAAAAATTTTAGTGCTGCAGGTATAGTTCAATGGTAGAATGCTTGTGAAGCCCTTGATTCCATCCCCAGCATTGCAAAACAAACGAACAGAGAAATAAATAAATCCTAAAAACAATTTCAGTGCTCTCCCATGGCCAATTAAGGAAGAGAGAATCTGAGGAAAGTGGTTTTTGGTGGTGGGAGGTGGGACATAGGCAGAATGGCACCGACACCTGGACTCTTAGAGCATAGGGACTGCCTCTTTCCCCAGCGTGACCCTACCTTTGGGGAAAGGAGCATAACTCAGCTGCTCCAGTGTGACTCCCTGTGTCAGGCCGGAGACTGTGTTTGGGTTTTTAATTTTATTTATTTATTGATTTTTTGTTGTTATTGTTTTGGAGCATTGGGGTTGAACCTAGGGCCTCACACATGCTAGGCAACTGCTCTACCACTGAGCCACACCCCTGAGCCCCTTTTAAAATATTTATTTATTTATTTTTATTTATTTATTTTTGACGGTACTGGTTGTTGAACCCAGGGCCTCATGCTTGCATGCTTTGCAAATGCTGGACCACTGAGCTGCACCCCAGCCCTGTTTTTTTTTTTTCTTACTTTTTGAGACAGGGTCTCGCTAAGTTAGGCAGACTGACTCTGGTCTTGAACTTGTGATCCTCCTGCCTCTGCCTCCCGAACCGCTGGGATGACAGGCATGTGCCACCACGCCCAGCTTGATATTTATTATTTTTGAGACAGGGTTTCACTACGTTGTGTAGGCTGCCTCCAGCCTTGAACGCTCCATCCTCCTGCCTCAGCCTCCCGAGTCACTGGGATTACAAGTGTGTGCCATGGTACCTGGATCATGGACCATGTTTTCTTCCTCTCTATAGCTTCAGGGCCCAGGGAAGGCCAGGAACAGAATGGATATGTACAAGCATGTGCAGCAGGATAAAGGGCTAGAAAAATAGACTGGAACAACAATAAGCAGGGTGTGAAGGACAGAGGAGGGAAAAAGACAACCTCATGACTTAGGCATACTTGGAGAGAATGAGAACAAGAGATAAAGAGATGGCCAGCGGGACTTGGACACAAAGATACAAAGATCCAATACAACACCAACACTTTTGATTTTGGAACTACACACAATGATTCTAAATTTCATACGTAGGACAAGTAAGAATAGCCAGAAACATTCTGGGGACAATAATATAAATAAGGAGAGCTGGCTTTACCAGTTCTCAATAATTAAACTGTGGCACTATGTCAGGCAGATAAAAGGTACATGATAGAAAGTCTGAAATACACCTTAATATATATGGACCTTTAGTGAGTAAAAAAAAAAAAAAGTGGCATTGCAAGCAATAGGAAAAGGAAGGAGTGGTCAACAAATTGTGTTAGGTAACTTGAAAAAAAAAAGTTGGACCTATTCTCATACACCGTATGTACACAAGGATAGATTCCAAAAGGCTCAAAGATTCCAATATATGACATGAAACCACAAAAGTTCTAGAAGACAAGAGAGAAATCCTTTATAATCTCAGATGGGCAAAGACTTTCTCACTTTGGGTCAAAATCCAGAAGCTATAAAAAATATTTTACTATTACTGCTATCATCACAGCCTGCAGCCGTAGCCCTGTGGCACCCAAACCCATCAGATATCGGAAGCTAAGCAGGGTCGGGCCTGGTTAGTACTTGGATGGGAGACCGCCTAGGAACATCAGGTGCTGTAGGCTTGGGAGAAGGACCCAGCAACCCACTCCCAAAAAGCAATCAGCCATTGAAAACCCTATGCATAGCAGAGAAGCACTGACAATAGTGTTTCTCCTGTTGTACTTGGGGTCGCTATGAGTTGGATACTGACTCGACGGCACCTAACAACAACAACTATCATCACAACATACATGCACATAAGACAGTGCTCACACACAAAATATACGTGGAAAACAGAAGCAAAGTCAAAAGACAAATGACAAGTTGAGGGGGAAATGGCACTCATTTTAGTCACCAACAAAAGGCTAACGTCACTAAGTAAAGAATGGCCAAAAATATATAAGAAAAAGATGAACAGCCCGGCAGAAAAAGTAGGCAAATGATATGGAGAGTCCACAGCGGAGAAAATAAGAATGCCTCTTAAACATATGGAAAGCTGCAGAATCTCATTCATCATAAGAGAAAGGCAAGTTAAAACCACCCTGAGATTCCATTCGCCTATTGCTTGGCGTCCCTGCTCAGATGACCGGGGGAATCAGGAGGAAAAAGCACTCTTATGACGTAGATAGGGATGTGAGTCAGTATGACCGCTCTGGAGGGCAACTTGACAGTATACTCAGACAAACTCTGAAGGACATGTGCATATGGTTGGTGGTTCCCTGAAGCACTATTTCTAATGGCAAAAGACTACGAACAGCCAAGCATGGTGGCATACACGTATTAATCCCAGTGACTCTGGAGGCAGAGGCACGAGGATCACAAGTTTGAGACCAGAGGTACCTTGCATAACTGAGCAAGACTTTGTCTCAAGACAAAAATTTTTAAAATGGGCTGAGTGTGCAGCCAGTGGCAGACCACTAGCAAAGTATGTGCAAGGCCCTGCGTTAAACCCCCAAGTACCAGGGGGGGAAAAATACTACAAACAACCTAAATGTCTATCAAGAGGGGATTAGTTCAATAAAATATGCTATACCCATATAATGCAAGCTAAGTAGGGAAAAAAATTTGAAGCTCTCTATATACTAATCCAGAAACATCATACAATATGTTAAATGAAAAAAATCAAGAAGAGCCACAGAAAATGTTACATTTTGTGTTTTAAAAAAAAGAGAAAACCATTCTATTTGTTTATGAATATACACATAAGAATCTCAGGAAGAACACATTAAAAATGAATGACAGAGCTCACAAGTGAGAGGTGGAGGCTGGGAACAGGACAGATAGAAAGGTGTCATGGGGAGGCTTTTCACTCTATTGGCAGAGGACAAACTGCCTGTGGGCCAAACTGACCACCACATGTTTTTGTAAATAAAGTTTTATTAAAACATAGTCATGGCCAATCCACTGTGGCCATGTTGTCTATGTCTCTTTCTCTCCATAGCAGCAAAGTAATTGTCACAGGGTTTTTATTATAAGAAATGTTTATCTATCTCTAATATATATACATATATATTTTTTCATTATAAAACCATATTAATGAACTTTGAGATACCTAACAACAACAGGACAACAAAACACAGACTTGTTGGGGCTTTAACTGTGGAGAGAAGGACTCCCTGAGAAGGCAGTAGGGTAGAGGGGATGGACATGGGTTGAGGCTTGACAGACCCATATTGGAATCCCGGCTATGTTATTCATGTCAGGTGACCCTATGGGTCACTTGAGTGGGAGGTTTCGTCTCCTGTGCCATGGTGTAGGAACATCCATCACAAAAATAAGAGAAGAGCAAATGTATGAAAGGCACCCAGCACAGGCCTGGCGCATAGCTGGTGCTCAGTAGATGGTGGTGGTGGTTGTTAGGTACTGTTGAGTCAGGTCTGACTCCTAGTGACCCTATGTATAGCAGAACAAAACACTCCCTGATTCTGTGCCAGGCATACAATCTTATTTATGTTTAAGCCCATTGTGGCAGACACTGTGCCAATCCATCTGGTGGAGGGTTTTCCTTTTTTTCGTTGACTTGCCACTCTCCCAAACATGATGTCTTTCTCCAGGGATTGGTCCCTCTAGTAAATGGTAGGTGTTATTATTTTCTTCCCTTTAGGCCATTTTAAGTTCATCTGGCAATCTAACTCCTGTCTATAACACTGTTGTTTCATGGCAATGTATTTTAACTTCCAAACCCTGGGAATATAGTGAACCCAGGGAATTTATAGGAGAGACTGTAAATCATCTTCCTGTCTCATGTTTTTCTATTTGCTAGCTTGGCCCAGCAGTAAAAGGAAGGAGGCTCGGGAAGGGGAACACGCTCACAGGAGCACAGTTGCCTGCACTAAGAGGAGAGGCAGAGCCAGCGCCAGTTTGGGCATGGTTTTGGCAGAAGGATGCCTAATTTTGCTTCCAGGAGAGGGAACCTTCAGAACAGCCTCTTTTCAGTGGGGCTTGAGCTAAGCAGGGAGGGAAAAGCTATGATAATCCACGTCTAGTACAGGATTGGTAAATCGAGTTCCTCTTTTCAACAACACAGACTGAGCCAAAGACAGCCTGCAGCTCAGGCTGCCAGAAGGTGGCAGGAGCTCTTGCCACGTGGAGCATGACCTGTGGATACTGCGCTCTGGGCTGTACGAAGCTTAGCTCAGTTCTGGAAAACCTGGTCCTGATGAGCCTCTATGTAATTTCAGAGTCTGCAGATGAAGCAAATTGCATTGGGGCTTCGCCTGTGCCTCCGGCCACTCCAGACTCCCTATTTGATCCTTCCCAGGTCTCTTCCTGGACGGTGCTCTCTGTTCCTGACTTCCCTGCAATACCCACCCACATACACACTTTTTTCTTTTTCTTTTTACCTTTTCCACCTTCAAACCTTATCTGTCATACAGTTTGTCTCTTAGCTAATATGAAATGACCTGAAGTGTGGAACTGGGTTTTAGTCTTGTCACTGCCTATAACTGAATAAATCATCTCTCTGTGCCCCAGGTTCCTCGTGTGCAAAATGAGTGAGTACTGAATCAGATCCTCAGCCTTTTCTATGAAATACCCCGCAGAAAGCAGAGCGTGAGCATACAGGAGTCGGGGACCCAGTTTCCAGGAGCTCCAGGCCAGCTCCACGGTTCTTTGTAATCTTGTTCTTTTGTTTCTTAAAGTTCACGTGAATTTTGCATTCTACCCCATGATATAGGGCTGGGATTTAGCTCAGTTAGTAGAGCGCTGCGCTGCAGTCTCTGAGGTCCTGAGTTCAATTCCGAGCACTGCAAAAATGGGAGAAGGACCTAGCAACCCACTCCCAAGGCAATCCCGAAACAGTCAGTCATTGAAAACCCTATGAGGGTCGCTATGAGTTGGATACCGACTCGACGGCACCTAACAACCACCACCACCACCACCACCCCATGATGTATCTGTGTTACGGTATTAATGCCATAGGTTCCCCCCTCAATCCTGAGGTCATGTGTGATACCATCACCTACCTGGGAGTGTGCAGGTAGGAGGCGCCAGGATGAGGCATGAGGTCCTTCCAGGCCTCCAGGGCTGATGTGCTATGGGCTGTGAAACAGCAATCCTAATATGCCCTGTGGAGCTGCCTACATTTTAACAAAGACTCACTCCCAAAGGAGTGGTTCTAAGGGTGGAGCTTCAGACACAGCAGCAGGCTAATAAGGGAGAGAGGAGGAACCAGAGCATCCACGTAGTGACTGTCAGTCACTACACACAGATAGCCTCTCAGTTATCCTCAGCTTAAAACAAGGCCCACAGCAATCTCATCACCCAGCCATCAGCCTTCACAAAACATCTCTTCCTCTGCTGGCTTACTTCCAAACACTACGATCTAAGAGCTGCCCAACTCATCCTTTTGTCCTTGGTAATCAAGGAGCTGGTGCCATGGAGCCCAGCCTCATATCCCAGACCCAAGGATGAACAGCCAGAGAGGGAGACATAGAGACACACTTACCATAGAGCCGAGCAGAAGCTCCCTGCAGGCGGGGACACTGATCTCTGGTGCGGGGAGTGGCTCTGTGTTGATCACAAAGCCTTTGGGGACCTTGAAGGGGACACCATCGAGGGCATTCATCCTGAGAGGCAGCCTGCGTCACTTAGCAAGATCCTGTCTCAAAGTAAAGAGTTTACAAAAAGAAAGAAAGAAAGAAAGAAAAAGACTGGAGGTGCAACTCAGCGGTAGAGCACTTACAAAAGGCTGTGTGAGTCCCTAGGTTCAACCCCCAACTACTTCCAACTACTGGAAAGAAAAATCCCAAAAAACAAAAAAACCCTGTCTATATTAGAACCAACCACCAAGGACTAAATCTAACACAACATATATAAGACCTCTACACAGAAAAATAAAAAAGTATTAGATTAAGTAGCAGAACAAAGATGTTCAGGGATTATAAAACTCAATATTGTAAAGACATATATTCTCTCCAAACTGATATATAGATCCAAAGTATCATTATTATATCACATATTTTGGTGTAAATTGGCAAGCTAATTCTAAAATTAACTCAAATACAAAGGGCCAAGAAAAGCCAGGACAGTCTTTTTTTTTTTTTTTTTTTCCTTCCCCCTTTTCATCTCTTTAATCACTTTAGGGTCCCTTTGGAACGGAACAATCTTGAAGAATCAATGAAGTAGAAGATTGGTACTATCAGATACCAAGACTTACTTTATTTTTTATTTTTATTTTGTTAAGATGTTTATTTTGCTGGGTGTGGTGGTGCATACCTGTAATCCCAGCGTCTGGGGAGGTGGAGGCAGGTGGATCACAAGTTCGAGACTAGAGGCAGTCTGCATAATTTATAGAGACCCTGTCTCAAAAAGTAAAAAAAAATGGGTTGGGCATGCAGCTCAGTGGTCCAGCACTTGGAAAGCATGCAAGCTCGAAGTCCTGGGTTCAACCCCCAGGACTGAAAAAAAAAATTTTACTTTATTTCAGTTGTTTTGGTTTTTTGAGACAAGAGTCTCGCTATGTAGCCACTTCTGGCCAAGAACTTGTGGTGATCCTCCTTTCTCTGTCTCCCAGTACTGGGATTGTAGGCAATATGCCACCACGCCCAGCAAAGACTACTTTAAAGTTATAGGAAGTAAGACAGTATGGTAGTGACATGAAGTCCTATAGAGAGAACAGAGCAGAAAAGAAAAGTCCAGAAATAGACCCACACATACGTGGATCTCTGACTTATGACAAAATTGGCTCTGCAAAGTAGTAGGAAAGGGAAAGTCTTTTTTTTATTTTATTTTATTTTTTTTTTGGTACTGGGGGTTGAACCCAGGGCCTTACACTTGCATGCTTTGCAAGTGCTGTACTACTGAGCTGCACCCCTAGCCCATTTTTTTTTACTTTTTTTGAGACAGGGTCTCGTTAAATTATACAGACTGCTTCTGGTCTCGAAGCTGTGATCCTCCCGCCTCCACCTCCTAAACCACTGGGATTACAGGCGTGCGCCACTGTGCCTGGCTCGGGAAAGTCTTTTCAGTAAATGGTTTTGAATCCATTGGATATCCAATTGGGGGAAAAAAGAAAGAAAGAAAGAAAGAAAAAACAATCTTGGGACTAGGATGTAGCTTAGTGGTAGAATTTTTTTGCCTAGCATGCATGGGGCTTTGGATTCAATCCCTGACACTGAAAATCAGTCAATTAATTAATAAATCAATTAGTCTCGATTTGACTTCCCATCATATACAAAAATCAATTCTAGATTGTAAATCTAAATGTGAAAGATAAATTAATAAGGTTTAAAGATAAAATAAGAGACTATATTCATCATTTTGGGACAAACATTTCTTATAGAACTTTCAAAAAAGACTAACCATAAAGGAAAATACTGGTAAATAAATTACATTAAAGTTAAGAGCTCCCATTCATCAGTTGTTGTTGTTGTTGTTGTTGTTGTTGTTGTTGTTAGGTGCCATTGAGTCAGTATCCGACTCATAGAGACCCTCATAGGGTTTTCTATGGCTTTTTGGGATTGCCTTGGAAGTGGATTGCCAGGTCCTTCTCCCATTTTTTCGGGGCTGGGAATTGAACTTGGGACCTCAGAGACTGCAGCGCAGCGCTCTACCAACTGAGCTAAATCCCAGCCCCCTATTCATCAGAGTGTATATATAAAAACAAAAAGAGTGGGAGAAGATATTTGCAACATATCTCTGACAAAAGGCTCATATCCAACATACACAAAGAACCCCCATAAATAATAAAAAGTAGCCAAGAAATTTTAATAGGTGCTTCACAAAAGAGGATATCCAAATAGCCAATAAACATGTTGTTTAATATCATATTCATCAGGTATGTGCAAAATAAAACAGTAGGATACCACGATACCCATATACAACCACAAATGGTTAAAATTTAAATGTCTGACTATATCATGTTGATGAGTATACAATGATCTGTAACTCTCATGTACTTTGGGCAAGAAAGTCAATTAGTAGTGGTCAACAGTATCTTCTCAAGCTGAAATTCCAGAATTAAAATCTCATTTACAGGGGGCTAGGAATGTGTCTTGGTGGCAAGGCCCTTGTCTAGCATGTGCAAGGTCCTAGGTTTATTCCCAGCAGTCCTAAAACAAAACAAAAACCAGTGCAGGCATGGTGGTGCACCCCTGTAAGCCCAGCGACTCAGGAGGCAGAAGCAAGAGGATTACAAATTCAGGACCAGAGGCAGCCTGTGTGACTTAGAGAGACTCTGCCTCAAGATAAAAAATAAAACAGGCTGGTGGTGCAGCTCAGTGGTAGAGTGCTTGCAAAACATGTGTGAGGCCCTGGATTCAACCCCCCAATACCACACACACACACACACACACACACACACACACACACACACACACAAAATAAAACCTAACAAAGACAAAATTCCAGAAAAACTCATTTCCATATCACATTTTGGTTTCTTCGCTAAGATCAAGTGTATTATCTGGCCTTCGTTTAGTAATACTTGCAGAAGCCAGGTTTTAAATATTTGAGTCTACTGCCTGAGAAGAAAAACAAACAAACAAACAAACAAAAACCCCAGAAAATCCTCATTTACACTAAATTTAAGCTCACAACGCCCTGTAGTATAAATCTAGACTCCTGACTAAAATCTAGCATTTTGCAAACGGGGCCTACCCAAGGCGCCTGCACCAGGGTGTGTCTCTGGCTGCATACAATCTGTTGTCCTGGTAGGATGACCTAAAGCCCTGGCTGTCTGGGGTCACTGCGATCATCCTGGGCCTTACAGGAGAGCCACACATAGTGAGGGAGGGTGGGTAATATGAGTGCAGCCAGGTCAAATGAGGGCAGGTGGGCAAATCCCTTAATTCCTTCATCTCCTCCCCAGTCTGTCTGTTCTTGTCAGTGCGTTCCCGTATGTAAGATTCATCCTTCTCATGCCTGGAGCCAGTGCCCATGCACAACAGCAAGCGGCTCTTAATGGTGTCTCACAGCACACGATCAGGCAGGTCCAACTGTAACCAGGAAATCATCTGCCCTGTCAGCCCATTCTTACCAGGCACCTCTGAGGTGACAAGGGTGCTACAGGAAATACAGGGAAGTTCAGCAAGTTTTGGCGTGCTCAGATACATCATGCACATTCTCAGCTCCCATTTGAATTTTTAACTATGGGGAAGGGCCATGGTTCTATATGGAGACTCAAGTGTAAACTGCCTGTCCACTTGGCAGGCATAGAACACCCTTCTCCCTCTTCCACCACCCAGCATTTGCATCCTAATAGCTATCCTCTCCTCAGATCTATACTTTCTTGTAGGGTAACTTATGAGTTTTGGAGATTCTGGGAGTCTCTTTCTTAAGAATGGCAAGGGATACTGAGTACGATATGTTTTTGTTGTTTTTAGGTGCCACAGAGTTGGATCCAACATAGCCACCCTTACAGGGTTTTTAATGTTAACTGTTTTGGGATTGCTTCGGGAGTGGATTGCCACCTCCTTCTCCTGTTTTTGTGGTGCTGGGGATCGAACCCAAATCCTCAGAGAGTACAGCACAGCACTCTACCAACTGAGCTAAACCTCAGCCCTTAAGACATGATCTAGTTAGGGCATATTCTAAAATGAAAGGTACAGATCATTAGGTAAAGGTATTAGTGTGTAGGAAGATCATTAGGTAAAGACACTATAGCAAATCTATGTACAACAGGACAAAATACAACCCGACACTGTGCCATATACATGATCTTTTCATGTTTGTGCCCAATGTTGCAGCCACTGTTTCTTCTCATTTTGAGTAGTGCCACATCAGCAAAAGGAGGTCCTAGGGACTTTACTCCATTCCTATCATTAAGGTCCACTCTACTTGGAGGAGTCAACTCTTCTCCAGTTATTTATTGAATGCCTGACAGCCTGGAGGACTCATTTTCTGGCACTGTATTTAACAGCGCTTCTCTGCTATTTATAGGGTTTTCAATGGCTAATTATTTTGGGAGTGGGCTACCAGGTCCTTCTCCCTAGTCTGTCTTAGTCTGGGAGCTCAGATGAAATCTGTCCACTATAGGTGGCCCTGCTCATATGTGAAATACTGGCATCATAGCTTTCAGCCTCATAGCAACACAAACGCCCTCATGGTACAAGCTGACAGACACATGGGTGCTTTGTGACCTAGCACACACATAATGTAGGTGGGACAGTAATTCTTAGTCTCACAACATGAAACTATTTTCTATTATTTCACCTAAATGTATTACAAAACTGTTTACAAAAATCCTCCTTCATTATGTCATAGAACCATGCCTTTCCTTCAAAGTACTCAGCACATTGCATTGTCAATGAAAAGCATAAATGAAAAATATAAATCTGAGCTGGGTGTGGTCACACATGCCTGTAATCCCAGTGACTCGGCTGGCAGAGGCAGGAGGATCATGAGTTTGAGGCCAGAGGCAGCCTGCATAATTCAACAAGAACCTATCTCAAAATAAAAACTTAAAAAGGAGCTGGGGTGCAGCTCAGTGGTAGAGCACTTGCAAAATATGCATGAGGCCCTAGGTTCAGCCCTTCAGTATGACAAAATAAATGGGAAATAAAAAATCACCTCCCAAAGGACACAGTTCAAACCCTGATATCCTGATTCTGGCAAGCATGAGTTAATAAAGCTGAGAAAAATTTGCCGTTCTGAACAGTTATGCATTGTAACACTACTTGCCTCAAAGACCTCAATCTTTGCTTCAGAGATTATGGGAAACCAAGGTTATTCCAGAAGGCAAATGGAATCTGCATTGGAAACAAATTCCTCCTAGGTGGCCATACGTGGCACATCAGGAGCTACTTATGCAGATACACAAAGGTAAACAGCTTATTATATGGGGATCACTATTGGTTCAAAGCATTAAAAAAAATAGTTCGAAATGTCTCATTTAATCTCTATTCTCTAAATAGAGATTAAGTATCTATTTTATACTTATTTAAGTGGAACAAGATATACTTTGCACTTACCTTGTGACTCCTGGGAGAGCTTGTCTGTGGATAAACCATGTAGAAGGAAACTGCTACAACAGATGGTGTAATCCCAGCTAAGCTTCTTGTTACAAAAGTCACATGGACACAAAAACATGAATGGTTTTAGAGTGATTAAATGTGTTGGCGTGTAGCAGCAAATTTTTGGACATTACAAACTCAGCTACATGGGCTGAATACCCTTAGTATTTAACATCTAACTAATCTGTTTCTCTCATCTTTTCTAATCTTCCCTATCTTTATTTAATTCCTTAAAAATAAATGATTTTGTTAGCTTGTTTTTTAACAATTCCCAGGTCTCCTCTCCTATGAAATAAGAAGAGTATTCCTGAATATAGGATATGGTGAAACAACAATTGGTTAACTTTCTGTGTAGGCTTTGAATGATTTTATTTCACCACATTCATTCATTCATGATTAGTATGTGGAGAATTTGGTAAAAGGGCAAAAAAGACATTTGGTAAAGGGCTGAATGCTCAACAAAATTGTAGCCCCAAATTGTTGACTCACAAGAATAAGAAATGACAGAAAATGACAAGCAATAACAATGAACATCCCTAACATGCAAGTTGTGGTCTATAAACAACCTTTTCCTCTGAAAAGGAACCAAGGCTCACTGGAAAAAATGACTAATTCCACGTCTGGGGCAGGAAATTTACTGAAGTTAGAATAGAATACTGGAATTGTATGGGAACCCAGAAGCTCAGTTGAAGAAACTCCTACTGACCAAAGATAAAACAATCAATAAAGATAACAATCATGAGAGGCAAAGTGTTAGGTCTAAGTCCATTATATTTGAAAACACAGGACATGGTGGCACATTCCTGTAATCTCAGCATTCTAGAGACTGAGGCAGGAGGATTGTAAATTTGAGGCCAGGCTAGGCTACATATCAAGATCTCATTTCAAAAGCAAAACAAACATACAAAAAACAAACCAAAACAAAAACTTGAAAACAAAACTCATTGTTCACCTTTAGGGGATAGTATGGAACCAGCTCATTATTTTGAAAGCTAGGAATTTATCTTGTTTTCCTACATAAATTATATCTGAGGATAATCAAACAGTTGAGAAGTTTCTCTTTTTAGAAGTATCCTGGCAAATAATTAAAGAATGACAGAATTAAGTTCACTATTTTTCAGCCTCTAGTGAATTAATGAATCTAGGTCTTGATTATTAGAGGGTGCTAACATCACAAAATAAAAGATAGCCAAACAACTGCTTCCTTAGTGGGAAGTATACACCTTCTCTATAAAGTTTTCTTGCCATAAAATTCCAATCTAAATGTGATCAAGCCTATTGATCGTTTTATCCAGTGGAAATACATGAGCTACATTAATTTATGCTTATCTCAATTCAAACAAGTCACATTTCAAGTGTTTACTAATTGTGACTACCATACTAGAGAGTATAGCTGTTTAACCACTAAATTATAGGGAATACAGGGAATACAGAGGAACATGGTATCACAAAGATACAATTGGTGAGCTAGAGACTGGGGGAATTCTTCAGGAAAAATCGTGCTATTTCTTCAAGAAATAAATTGCAATGGAAAAGAGAAAGAAAGAGTAATAAAGTACATAGGACAGAGGAAAGAGAGACCTATAAATTATCAGAAAAGATACATATTGATCAAGAGTATAGGCTGAACTTAAGATCCTGATTTAAACAAAATGTAGAACACAAAAAGAATTTGAATATTGGATATTTGTGATATTAAGGAACTATTATTCATTTCTTTAGATGTGCTAATAGTACTGTGGTTACATTTAAAAAAAATAATTTTCAGTTACATACTGAAATATTCATGGATGAAGAAATCTGATGTCTGGGATTTGCTTCAAAATAATCTGTGGTAAGGCCGGGCGTGGTGGCACATGCCTGTAATCCCAGTGGCTCGGGAGGCGGAGGCGGGAGGATCACAAGTTCGAGACCAGAGGCAATCTGTATAATTTAGCGAGACCCTGTCTCAAAAAAAGTAAAAAAATGGGCTGGGGGTGCAGCTCAGTGGTCCAGCACTTGCAGAGCATGCAGGTGCGAGGCCCTGGGTTCAGACCCTAGTATGGCAAAAAAAAAAAAAAAAAAAAAATCTGTGGTGCAGAGCACAGTGTCGCAGGCCTGTAATCCCAGCAACTCAAGAGGCTAAGGCAGGGTATCAAGACTTTAAGGCTAGAGGCAGCCTGCACAACTTAATAAGACCCTGTCTCAAAACAAAACAAACAAACAAAAAAAACAGAGGGAGTGGTAGAGCTATAAACGAAATAAGACTGGCCATGAGTTAGTAATTATTTGAAGCTGGAAGGTGAGTATATGAAAAAAAATTGTTATACTATTTTCAACACTTTTAGATATAGTAGATGTATTTGAAACTTTCCAACAATTAGGTGAAAAATAAAATGAAAATAAAAATAAAACCAAAACCAAACAAAACCCATGGGGTAAGATATTTACAGTGGCACCACTCATATTCTTCAAAGTTCATTACAAGCTGTGTCTTTCTAAACCTGGATAGGAATAGTGGCTGCTGCTACCACCAGTGTATAGGCAGTAAACCAAGAACTTAAAAAATAAAAACCAAACAAATGTTCACTTTATACCAACTTTGCAGAGAAACAAACAAAACAACAAAACCTCCAAGACCCCTAAAACTTTGCAGGCGCCTAAAGAAAGGAAACCTGCAGCTCTACCACTGTGTCATCCCATCCCGTCGGATCTTGGAAGCTAAGCAGGGTCGGGCCTGGTTAGTACTTGGATAGGAGACCGCATGGAACACCAGGTGCTATAGGCTTGGGAGACGGACCCGGCAACCCACTCCCAAAAATCAACCCACCATTGAAAACCCTATGAACAGCCGAGAAGCACTGACAAGTGTTTCCTGTGTTGTATATGGGGTCACTATGAGTCGGGCATCGACTTGACAGCACCTAACAACAACAAGGAAAAGAAAGAGGGAATGACTTTTCTCCACCTAAGGTTAAGTCCCCTCTTCTTGTTTCTGATGCCTGAGTCTCCTGAGACTGTGTCATGCTCCTTACTCACCAATGAAAATGTCGCAGTGGCAAGGCTGTCCAGACACCATACAATTCATCTTTTATTTCTGCTCTTTCCACGTCATCAGAGGGCAAATGATGGAGATTTCAAACAAAAAGACACCCAAGACCATGGGATTATATGAGGCCAATCATATCAGACTTGAAGAATTCAGACACACTGTGGGAAAGTGTGGCCCTCACTCCCTATTTGTTAACTCTGTAAGGCGTAATTTGTAAATCAAGCAATGCAAATAAAACAACAGAAGAGGGGCGAAGTATCTGGAACCCAAGGGCTTCCAACCACATATCATTTCCAAAGTTCATAGTGCCCTTTCTTGTTTACCCAGAGTTGGATTGTGTAGGCAAAGTTTGGTGTTTAAGTTTTATTTTCCTGCGGCAAGTGCCTGTTTAATGGATTTTAATTCTGGATTGAAAATGTTTCAGCATTGTAGAGGTGAAATATGTTAAATGATTTGAGAGGCAACGAACTGGGGCTAAAAGATCAAACTAAAAAATAAAAATGTTAATTAATTTTTTGAAAAAACATAATTGGCAAAACCCAAAACAAAGTAAATTAAAAAAACCTGACATGTTATATGACTGGTCATCTCCAAGCACAACGGCATTTATTAATGAATATAAAAAATAAATTTTATCACTTTTAGTTGCTTCTTCCCTTTGACTGCATAGATATTTTTGGAAGGTTGAATGCCTAAGAAAATTCCACAGCTACACCAGCTCCAACAATGTGATTGAGTAAGATTAAGGTCCCATTGCCCTAGAAATAAATTCCTATCCCTGCATATTTAGAATTAGGCCCCTAGGAGCTTTAAAAAAAGGGGCTTTCATTAGGATGGGGAACATGAGGAAAATACAGCTACTGTCCATTACAACACGATCCAGCCTGGGTACAGGTACTCTTCAGGTTTTCTGTATCTTCCACACGGCTACAAGATTAGGCTGTCATCTTTTCTAGAAGGACAGCCTGCATCCACTGCGATCTTCTTAACCAGCAGCCTCCCCAGTTGCACCAAAACTGAGATTAATAAACTGAAAGTCAAATTTTTGATCTTTACTCCTGAGAGTCACAGGGCACTCTGGGTAGAAAGGCGGGGAGGTTTCACAAGCTTGCCTTCACAGTCAGTTTTGGAGGAAGGGCTGCTCAATCTACCTAGCACACACTTGCATGGAGTAACTGAGTGTATTGAGTATACTTACCTATCAACATACAAGGAAGATAGAGTGCATTAACAAGTCACTCTGGACCAAGCCCCTCAAAACAGAGGCAAATTTGGTGAACGAAGGTTACTGCCTATAGTAATAACCTCAGTTCAGTGTGTCCCTTCATGAAGAACCATACAAATCTCCTGATTCGAGGCACCTCTGGCCAGGATGGAGCACAGAAGAAAGCACAACTTCAGGCTAGAATAACGCCACCTGGAGTTTAGCAACTGTGCAGAAGTCTACAGTATGAGATGGCAGCATCACTAATGTTTAGAGCTGGAGAGCGCGTGGGCTGGATCACACTCCTGGAGGATCTTTCCTAATGTAGCTTAATGGCAGTTGCCCAGATGTCGTTGCTGGGGAGCGGCGGAAGGACCCATCCTTGGGGAACAGAGTGGCCTTTGGGATGATCGGATGGCACCAGGTACTGATCCCAATCATGCCTTAATAAGACAGTATAGAACAACTGTTTGTTTCTTTCTTTTTAAATAAGACATTTAGCAACTAAATATTCTATTTCTGGAACTTAGCTTTCAAATGACTAATGTACTAATCTGCTATAGAATTTGACTTCCAGGAACTATGCAAAAGGTTACATTTCTTAACTGTACACATTATTTATTGGAAAAAAAAAAAAACCCTTGAAGTACTTACAACTTTAGGGATAACCAAATAACATACAGTTGATCCTCATTATTTGTAGATTCTGTATTTGTAAATTCACTAAAATTTATTTCACTATTTAATTCTCTAAAATTTATTTGTAACCCCTAAATCATCACACATGGCATTTTCATGGACACTCACAGATGCAACAGAGTGGCAAAAAGTCTGAGTCACCAAAATGCACATTCTGGGCGCAGGTCAAACAAGCCAACTCAGTCTGCCTTCTTGTTTTCACCTCTGACACTGTAAGTCCGTATCCTTTTTGTGGCTTTTTTAGTGCCACATTTTTGTGCTTTCAACTGATGATTTCGCTGTTTAATATGGCCCCCAAATGTCCTGGTGAAGTGCAAGCAGGTACTGCTAAACGTAAGAGCTGTGATGTGTCTTGTGGAGAAAATATGTGTGCTAGGTAACTTTTCACTCAGGCATGGGTAACAGTGGGGTTAGCTATGTGGTCAATAATGGGTCAACAATATATAGCTGGGCACAGCGGTGCATGCTTATAATCCCAGCAGCTCGGGAGGTGGAGGCAGGAGGATCAATCAGAGTTAGAGACCAGCTTGGACTAAACAGCAAGATCCTGTCTCAAAAAAAAAAAAAAAAAAAAGTGTTTCTAGGTAAGAACAAATTTAAACTGCCTAGGGAATCCATTCACTTCATTTGTTTTACCTACTGATTTCTCCAAAGACTGCATCTGGGAAGAAGGTTGCTGCTATGGTTTAAAGACCAAATTCTAGACTACCACTTCCAATTTATATGTGGGAAGAATAAGATCCAGACAGCTGACAACTACTCAGCTCATGAGTAACTGCTGACTCAGATGAGCCCGTGTTCCCAGCTCAGACATCAGCATGGGCCTTAACCAGTCTCCACAGGCAGCTACTCAGGGACAGGTTTCTCTTTCTGGGTCTGTTTAGCATCAAAAGAGAACCAGGAAAACAAAGCCAATGCATGAATGCAATGTATGAGCAAAACAAAGGAGCAAGTCGCAAGCTGCGTATTACTTTCTGCACCTGTTTAAATGGAGACAGCTACTTCTCAAAGAAAGATTAACGAGGACTAAGTAAGACATGTGGCACCCTTGCAACTTGCCAACATAAATTCATAAGGAATTTTTTAAAAAGATACATTAACAGACCTCAAATATAAGCACTTCATCAAGTGCTTCTTGCTACCCAAAGGAAAGGTGACTGGAAGAGCTTGTCTCTCTGACCTTATCTGGATGAGCGCTGGCAGGGAGTGCTCAGCCTGGAGGTAATACTGTCGGAAAGGCTGCAAAAGGTGAGCAAGTGGAAACTCCTCTGAAAAAGAAAAGGCACAATACCACGTCATCCGGCTTGTTGTCGAGAATGTGTTTCTCAAGGCGAGGGGACTGAGCCTGTGAGTATGACAACAGGACCAAACGTGTTTCATGTGTAGCCATGAATTCCATGCTATAGTCGAGAATCTCAAACCAGAAGATGTCATTTATTGTCTACCACTTCTTGGCTTAAGCTGAGATCACCCAAGAGGAAAAGACCTGTCAATCTAGTATTTTCCTTTGCTTCGCTGGGGACAGAGACACTTACCTGGATCTCCAAATAATTTGGACTCAATTTCACGTTTCTGGAGTAAAATTTTCTCTTTTTCTTTTCTCTGTTTCTTTTCCAATTCTCTTTTCCTCTCTTCCTCTTGTTCTCCTTCCAACATAACTCTGAGGGCTCTCTCTTCAGCTTCATACAGTTCAGACCGTTTTTTAATGAGTTTCCTGAGTCGCTGAAGATGGTGCTCAAAAGTCTCATCTGCTGATGCTGGAGGACAGACTCCTGGGCAGAAAGAACCAAATGGCATTTAGATACATTTCTCTTTAAAATCCCATGTCCATATCCTAATGAGCAGACTTAAAGTCCTACCTACAGTATGAATTTGCTAGAATTTGGAAATTCTACCCAATCTTCAAGGCTCATTTGATCCTTGTGAATCTGACTTCTCTCATCCTGCTACCCGACAACTTTCTCTAACTGCTTCCTCTGGTGCACATCACTTAATCTGTAGTCATGTTTCTTTCCGATGGTTCTAATTCTCCCTGCTGAACTAACTTTAAGGTCAGCTAACATTACAGTCAACATGGCTCAAAGCACAATTGGGGAAATTTATTTACAGACTAGTTATTAGGTATCAAAGAATTATTACTGATTTTTTGGTGTGATAATGGCATCGTAGTTCTCAGTCAGTGTTTAAGTGTTCATTTTTGCGCACACGGGAAATTTTCCATAAAGTTTCTTAAGAAAACATTGAAGATTTAACGAATACTTGAGTGGACTGCAGTTGTGCAGTCCCATGGTACCAAAGCTGCTGCAGCTACTATGTGATTCATGTACAGTGCTGTGTTTGTGGTCCATCCTGTTAGTCCTTGAAGATATGTATGTATGTATGTATGTATGTGGTACTGGGGGATTGAACCCAGGGTGTCAAGCATACTTTTGCAAGTGCTCTACCACTGAGCCACATCCAGAGCCCATTTTTTACTTTTTATCTTTTTTTTTTTTTTTTTTTTTTGGTGGTACTGGGGGTTGAACCCAGGGCCTTGCGCCTGCATGCTCTGCAAGTGCTGGACCACTGAGCTGCACCCTCAGCCCACTTTTTAACTTTTTGAGACAAGGTCTCCCTAAGTTACACAGACTGCCTCTGGTCTCGAACTTGCGATCCTCCTGCCTCCGCCTCCCAAGCCACTGGTATTACAGGCATGCGCCACCACGCCCGGCCCTTCCCCTCTAGTCTTCATGGTTATTTAATGTCTCTATCCAACTTCAACAAGTCAATGTACTAATACACTTAACAAGCTCCCTGCTCCTGGATGCTTTAGGTGTTACCAATGCCTGTTACTACATAATGCTACAATGAATATTCTTGGGGATGTTACTTTTTTTTCCTTCCTATGCATTATCTGTATGACAAATTCTCAACAGTGGAACTATTTATAGATACTTTCAAGACTACCAAAACAATACTAAACTGCTTCCTACAAGAGCTATACATTTACTCAGTTACCTAACGTTTCACACAGAGAAGGCTTTCTTTTAGTTAAATGAATAATTTTTGATGGAGTTTAAATAATTTATACTGCCATCTGTGAAATATAATATTGCCAGCTTTGAACATTAAAATTTTGGCTATTGTTGTTAGATGCTGTGGAGTCATGTCCAGCTCATAGCGACCCTCCCTAGGGTTTTCAATGGCTGATTGTTTCAGGATTGCCTCAGGAGTGGATTGCCATGTTCCTCTCCATTTTTATGGTGCTGGGGATCGAACCTGGGACCCCAAAGACTGCATAGCAGCGCTCTATCAATTGATCTAAGTGGTTCCTCAAGTTTAGTAGCTCTGACGTTTGTGAATTTTATTTGGAGGTATGATTTCTTTTTCCCTCCCTCAATCACTATAGTCAACTGATTATGGAGCTCTCTCTCCTATCTACACATTTAAGACTAACACTTCTCTAGATCATCTTCTAACCACTTTGCTTGAACAGATTTCCATTCACTCATTCCCAACTACGAAAACTCTAACTCAAATTCATTTCTCAGTTGCCAGGCTAATATTTTTCCAAGTTCAAATATAAGCTATCGATTATGTTACTTTGTAATAATTCCATATTTGTGTTTCATTTCTTTACTTATACCCTTTTCTGTAAGGGGCCAGATAGTAAATATTTTAAGTTTTATAACAGTCTCTTTTGTAACTATTAAAATCTGCTGGTCCACCAAAAGTTATAGATACTTTGTCAGACCATGAATGCTTCCAGACCCCATGAGGAATTGTGGCCTGGTCCCACCTCCAGCTGCCAGTTGTGGGCCACTAACTCACCGTACCCTTGACTCCTTAATGACCACTCCCTGCTCAACTTGACACATTCCCTTAGAAATGGCACTCCTTACTCAGTCTTCCTCTTGACCCTATCTACTGGCATCACCTTGGTTTCCTCCGCCTCTACCACACACTCCCTTAGTCCTGCAACTCCCAGACATAAATGCCTTTGCCACGAGCTTCAGCCACGAGCACCTTCGGTGTCAGCCAGTCTTAGGACCTTGACATGATCAGAAAAAAAAAACCAAAAAATAAAAAACCTGTCCACCTCTGAAGGCTAGAGGTGATCATTCCCTTTCCTGACTACAACGTTCTACTCTACCATTGGTTCCTCCTCCCCAGACTCTTTTGTCAGCCTCACCAATACCTTCAGACCTGATGTAGCAGATTCCACCCTTCCCTTCCCTCTCTCTAAAACTTGTGCTTACTCCATAAAGCAAAACCCCCATGGCCCTATGCTTTGTGCTTACCTGTCAGCTGCAGAACACTGGAAGTCATTTGATTGTGTGACCTGGTGCCAACATAAATGTACGCTGGCCCCATAGCAGCTCCCCACACCTTCCCTGGTCTCTGGCTAGCTCTCACTCATGTCTCACAGCAGTTATTCTGAACCTCCACTGCTCTCCAAAAGCCCTACTTCTCTAGTGACACTTGGCAAGCCATCTAGCCTTTTTCCTAGAGAAGACTGACCACAAGCAGGAAATTCCTCAACTCTCTGCTCCCAACTGTACTCACTTGCCTCACCACCCATCCCTGCCTCCTTCACGTTCATGTCTACAGACAGGCCCTTC
This sequence comes from Pedetes capensis, assembly GCA_007922755.1. NCBI lineage: Eukaryota > Metazoa > Chordata > Mammalia > Rodentia > Pedetidae > Pedetes > Pedetes capensis. The sequence goes on from VMDO01003779.1 coordinate 62,712, forward strand.
TCCACCTAAGAAATTCCGCTACTTGACATCAGAATCTCCCTCCTTCCAGGAGACCCTGAGCCACAACTATCCCTCCTGCTTCTCTCTCTGACCCTTCCTCCTCTCCTTACTCCTCCCTTCAGCATTTAAACATTCTCAGGTTCTCCTCATGGCCTTAAGAGACACAACCACCCAGGATCACCATCAGCACCGCCACACACTGCCAGATACTGATCTTGCACTCTCTTTTTCTTTATAGGCAGTCTCTGAGTAAGCTGAATTCACTGTCTGCTTTTTGTATCTCCTATGCATTCTCTTTGGGAGAAGGACCTGCCAACGCACTCCCAAAAATCAATCCGCCATTGAAAACCCTATGAATAACAGAAAAGCACTGACAATAGTGTTTTGCCTGCTGTACATAGGGTCGCTATGAGTTGGACACCAACTTGACTGCACCTAACAACAACAAAAACATGCATTCTCTAGCCTACTCTAGTTCAGCCTCTACCCCCACCACTCCACAGAAATGCTGTTGGCACAAGTCTCTAAGCATCTGCTGGGTACTAATTCCTATGGACGTTCCTTAGCTTTTATATTACTTGATAATAAAAAGAACAAAAACATGAAATACTTACTTAGCATTAATATTATGTGTCATAACTGTTTTAGGTGCTTTACGCATATTTAATAATTTAACCCTCACAAACAATGCTCACTCATGGGTAGATACTATCATTACTCTACTATTGCAGATCAGGAAACTAAGACATAGAGAAGTTTAAGTACGCTATTCAAAGTGGGGGTTGGGGTTTAGCTCAGTTGGTAGAGTGTTGCCCTGCTCTGAGGCCCTGGGTTCAATCTTCGGCACTGCAAAAATGGGAGAAGGATGTGGCACTGCAATCCTGAAACAATCAGCCATTGAAGTCCCTATGAATAGCAGAAAAGCACTGATACAGTGCTGGGAATGGCACAGGGTCAGGTAATGTTTCATCTCTTACACGTAAGGTGGCTATGAGTCCAACCAGCTCGATGGCACTTACAATTCAAGGTTATGCAATCGCTCCAAGCATTTGCTACCTTCCAGCAGGAAGTAGGGGTTCTACCTCTTCCTCTAGGAGACTACCTTTTCCTTTTCTCTCTCTGATCTCTATGGGTTTCTTTTGCAACCTCCTCTTTACCTTGATTTTGACGTTTCCTCGGATTTTGTCCTTTTGTCTCTCACCTCATGCTGACTCATGGCTACTAGCTGACCAACTCTCATCTAGGACAAACCACAGGCTCCTCAAATTAAACAAGTCCACAACTGAACTATCAACCCTAAGCCTGTTCCTCCTCCTCCTCTGTCTCCTTTTTGTTTGTTTTGTTGTTTTAATGTGGTTCTGGGGAGTTGAACCCAGGGCCTTAGGCATGGTTTTTTCAAGCGCTTAGCCACTGAGATGCACCTCCAACCTATTTTTTGCTTCCCGTTTTGAAACAGAGTTTTACTAAGTTATGCAGGCTGCCTTTGGCCTCAAACTTGTGATCCTCTTGCCTCATCTCCCAGGTCACTGGGATTACAGGCGTGTGCTACCATGCCCAGCTTTGTTTCTTTTTCAAGAAGAATAGTACCACCGTGCATTCAGCCGACCACGTTAGAAACTGGAAGTCACCCCAAAAACCAAAAAATAAAAAAAAGAGCCTCCACCTTTTGCTTTCTAGTAAGAAAGACGGTTAGAATAGCAGATGCTTATTCTCACCCTCTCTGACTTACAGGTGTCCTAAAAGAAGCACTATGGGGTCATCTGATTCTGAAGTCTGCATGTGAATTAGCCACCGTGAAGGCTGGCATGCAGAAGCCAATCACTTCAACTAGCGAATGAGCCTGGCAGAATGCACAACAGTCATATCCCAACAAAACTTTGTTAAAGATCTAAGAAAATCCGGTTTTATTCCTATTTTAAACCACACAGGGGAAACCATTTGGTAGAGTGGCACTCGCTAGTTTGTGTACTCTCCAATATCGCTAATGAAGGTCTAAGGTGTATTGCCTTCTACAGAGGGCAGCACGTGGTCCAAACTAGGTGCAAGTGAGGAGCGAGAGGAACTCCAGCTGATGAGGAGGGACGGAGGATGCTGCATCTGTATTTGTTTCTGAAGCACAACGAGATCTCAAAACAGCAAAGATGGGACTGGGGGCCTCCAGACTTTATGCCAGACTGGCATAAAGCAAAGAACGGGAGGCAAAAGGAAAATATAACTGGGTAAATTCCAGAAAACCAACATGGCTGGAACAAACTTTTGTGGAGAGGCTTGGTTGCCTGGCTTTGGTGTTGGGGGCTCTCTTCAGAGGAAAGAGGAGAGCACTGAGGTCTTCGGAGTCCAAAAGTGACATGGAGGGAAGCTACAGACATCCACAATCTGTTCTCTGTCCAACCATTCATCTCTCTTTCCCCCCCCCTCCCCAGTACTGGGGTTTGAACCCAGGGCCTCATGCCTGCATGCTCTGCAAGTGCTGGACCACTGAGCTGTGCCCCCAACTATCTTTTCACTTTTTGAGACAGGGTCTCCCTACGTTACGCAGACTGCCTCTGGTCTCGAACTTGCAATCCTCCTGCCTCCGCCTCCCGAGCCGCTGGGATTACAGGCATGCGCCACCGCACCCGGCCTCATATCTCTTCAAAAGGCAATAACTCAGGTCTGAGACGCATCTGAAGGAGCATGCCAAGTGTTCAACACTTTCTGGAGCAGCAAGGAAGGGTAGGGATGCTTTCACCTTGGACGTGGCAAAGCTGACGCTGGTAAACCCACTTAGAAAAGTGTGGCCAGGAATGCCTGGGTAGGAGGGAGAAGTTGAGGGCAAGACAGTGTAGCTGGGTTTCAGACCTATCTTGCTTTTCAATTATAGCTGCCAGGGGCTAGACAGCTTCTGAGATTTTCTGCTGTAAGAGTTATGAGACGCTGCTGACATGACCAAGTTACTTTACAGAGTACTCCACAGAGCAAAAATAATAAAGTATAAAATATTTTTCCTTCAAAAAACTTGGGGTTGGGAGACACTAGGGTAAACAGAGGCAAAGGAGGGAAGAAATTCAAGTAGAAATTCTAAGCTATAGTTAGTTACCTTTCCTTGCTGCAGCCTCTTTCCTCAGTTTCCTCAATTTCTCCAAAGCTCGAAGAATGTCCACCATTCTTTTAGTGTCTGCTTGTTTTTTCCTTACTTCAGATAAGACAACATCAGCAGCAGCTTTGAGCTCCTGTTCCTGGAGGAGAAATAGCCCAGAAGACCTCGTATTAGAAGCAATCTTTTAGTACAAATTATAGCTGCCTGGTGGCAAAGGCAGACAGTCCCGTGGCTAAGACAGACTCTATTGAATCTATATTCCAATATTCTAGGCCTGGCAAAACTCCCCTTTACAATGGCCTAGCCAAAGGCTTATCCCCCTCCATTGATCGTACAACCTTGGATTTTTCACTTCTGTATTTCGAGACGGCCTCACTATTAGTTAGCCTACGCAGGCCTCAAACTCAAGATCCTCCTACCTCAGCCTCTGGAGTGCTGGGACTACAAGAATGTGCCACCATGCCCACCTGATCATATAACCCTCTTAAAAGAGAATCTCTCATCTTTGCAGCTTCTATGTTGGGTACCGAGTTTTTTTTTCTTTCTGTGTTTCTCAAAGTGTGGTACAGGTCACATCTGCAACTAACCTAACTTATTAAGTTGGGGTTCTCTTGTTAAAAATGCAAACTCATAGACCTGAAGATTCAGACTCCCAGGAAGATAAGGAATGGGACTGGAAAAGGCCAAAACTCCACAAAGGTCCCTGAAAAACAACCTACGCAGTTTGTGTTCCACTGCTCCCAAGAATCCCAAGGACTCCTAAGGATCTCTTCTATATGACCACATTTCAAACATTTAAAGACCATCATCCTACCCTTCTTGAGTTATTTAGTTTGCAAGTACATTAAGTAACCCTAGATCCTCAAGCATTCCTCATAGGATTCTATCTTCAATATCCTTATTCTCTTGCCTAGTCTCTCTCTCATCTGTCAGATAAGTGCCTGTAATTCCACTGTTAAAGCCAACACCATGCTATTTCACTCATCTGCTTGGATTACACCCTCTGCCTGCAACTGCACCTGCTGCTTTCACTTGGCTTTGAAATTTCTTTCAAGGTTCAGCTCAGATGCCATTTTATCTCCTGGGAAACCTTCCCCCAACAGGTTACATATTTATTCTCTGGACTCCTTCTACCCCTTGCAGTTGAAATCCTAACACACCCAATGCTACACTGATATGACCTGCATGAGATTGGAAGCCTCTAAAGGACAACAGCAATGTCCTATCCACCTCTATCCTTTTTATCAAACACTGGGCTTGGCATCTAATAAGCCCTCATTAGAAGTCTGCTGAACTGATTTGAATTCCTTCAAATTAAAACGTTGCCTCTCCAGGCATTCTACTTTTGTTGTTGTTGTTAGGTGCCGTAGAGGCACTTCTGACTCATAGCAACTCTATGTACAACAGAATGAAACACTCCCAGACACTGTGCTATGCCCAGCACTATGTCAGTGCTTCTCTCCTATTCATAGGGTTCTCAACGGCTCATTGTTTTGGGAAGGGGCTGCCAAGTCCTCCCATTTTTGCAGTGCTGGGGACCAAAACCAAGGCTTCAGAGAATGCAGAGCAGCACTCTACCAACTGAGCTGAACACCAGCCCCATATTCTACTCTAAAGCAATGATATTCATGCAGGTGCAATGATAAAGCTTGCCATTGATATACTCCACAGCAAAGTTATACCATCTCTAGGGCAGTGGTAGATACAGAGAAGGGAGACACTAGTTGACTGTGGAGTGGAGGGAGGGAGGGAAGGAACCGCAGCAGCACTCAAAGGTAATGAGAATGGCTCTAACAAATATTTAACCAATTTCCAGTTTCAACCTGACCCTATTTAAGAGCTTGAGATGGATAGGCTTTGGAATCAGACAACCTGGACTTAAATCCAAAGTAAAATTGGCACTGTGGCATCTGATCCCATCAGATCTCAGAAGCTAAGCAGGATTGGGCCTGGTTAGTACTTGGATGGGAGACCGCCTGGGAATACCACATGCTGTAGGCTTGGGAGAAAGACCCAGCAACCCATTCCCAAAAATCAATCAGCCATTTGAAAACCCTATGAGCATCAGAAGCACTGACAATAGTGTCTTATCTGTTGCACATGGGGTCACTATGAGTTGGACACAGACTGGACAGCACCTAACAACAACATATAATTGAACACATTTGGGGCTGGGATTTAGCTCAGTTGGCAGAGCACTGCTCTGCAGTTTCTGAGATCCAGATTTCGATTCCCAGCACCACAAAAATGGGAGAAGGATGTGGCAATCCACCCTCGAGGCAATCCTGAAACAATCAGCCATTGAAAAGCCATAGGGTTGCTATGAGTTGGACACAACTCCATGACACCTAACAACAACAAAATTGGCACAAACTGCTTGTGTGCTTGCTGGTAAGTTAACTTCTCTATGCCTCAGTTCCCCAATTTGTAAAATTAGGATAATTCCTCCTATTTCTCAGGATTGTTACAAAGATTTATGATCTTGTGTATGTAAGATCTTAATGTAGTGCCCAGTCTACATACAGTTAGTAAGTGCTCAAAACTACCACTGCTGAACCTGGGGATATGTGGTTTAAAACAAGTAAATTAAGCTTGAGGAATCATTATTACTCCATCAGTTAGGATGTATGTCGCTTGAGGTTCCTTGAGGGCCCCAAGTTCACTTTATTTTTGTATTCATAAAATCACCTAGGGCAGCACAGGACTCATGAACCAAGACATTTGTTAGTCTTGAACATTAACGAGCGGATACAACTTCGGAGCAGGACACAGGAGTACTGTCCTCACAGCAATGCAACGGTGTAATCCTGTAATTTGTGTTTACGGGACTTTACGGTGCATCTACAGCTTTTGTGTTTTGTGCATCACACATCATTGACACGCAATCAATACAGTTACAATGGGAAATGGCACTTATTTTTACAGGTAAGTATGCTAAGCCTGCAGCTGTAGCCCTGTGGCATGGGATCCCGTCAGATCTCGGAAGCTAAGCAGGGTCGGGTCTGGTTAGTACCTGGATGGGAGACCGCCTGGGAACACCAGGTGCTGTAGGCTTGGGAGAAGGACCTGGCAAACCCCCTCCCAAAAATCAATCTGCCATTGAAAACCCTATGAACAGCAGAGAAGCACTGACAATAGTTGTTTCCCCTGTTGTACAGAGGGTCGCTATGAGTCGTATACCGACTCGATGGCACCTAACAACAACAGCTAAGGCCTGGGAATGGGCTGGGATTTAGCTCAGTTGGTAGAGCGCCACTCTGTAGTCTCTGAGGTCCTACATTCGATTCCCAGCACCGAAAAAATGGGAGAAGGACGTGGCAACCCACTCCCAAGGCAATCCCAGTCAGTCAGTCGTTGAAAACCCTATGAGGGTCGCTATGAGGCAATACCAATTCGATGGCACCTAACAACAACAACAAGGCCTGGGAGGGCTGGGGTTTGGCTCAGTTGGTAGAGCGCCGCGCTGCACTCTCTGAGCACCCTGGTTCGATCCCCAACACCACAAAAAAACAGGAGACGGACGTGGCAAGCTACTCCAGAGACAATCCTGAAATAATCGGCCACTGAAAACCGCGTGAGGCTCGCTTCAGTCGGACTCGATGGTACCTACATAACAGGGCTCCCACCACCCCGCTACGACCGCGCGAGTCGGCGCTCACCCGCTTCTTCTCCTCCACCTCCTGCACGCACTTGACCCTCCAGCGGTCGATCTCCTGCTCGCGCTCCGCGGCCCGCGCGGCCTCGGCCTCCCGCTCGGCCTCGCGTTCCCGCGCCCTCTCGCGGAGCCGCAGGCGGCGGCGCCGCACCCTGTCCAGCCTGCGCCGCGCCTCGCCCAGGTAGGCGGCCTGCGTCAGCTGCTGCACCCGCCCGGCCAGCTCGGCGCGCAGCGGCGCGGCCCGCGCGTGCAGCAGAGCCCAGGCCGCGCCGTCCGCCTCGGCCTCGCGCAGGGCCCGCGCGAGCCCCCGCAGCCGCCGCACCAGGCGCAGCGCCCCGCGCAGCCGCGCGCGCACCTCGCCCAGGCTGGGCCCCGCGGGCGCGCGCTGGGGCGCCGGGCAGCCGGCCCGCCGCGGGGCCCCGAACACGGCCTCCAGCCACTGCCGGTCGCGCAGGCGCTGCAGGGCCGCGTCTCCCATCGCGTCTGCGGGCGGCGGCGCCTCAGCCCAGCGCTGGCTCCAGGGCGGCCCCGGGCCCGGGGGCGGCGGCCGCGGACGCTCGCCGGCGTCGGCCCCCGGGAAAGGCCGGCACTGGGGCGGCGGCGGAGGCAGCGGCGGCGGCGGCACCGGGTAGAAGCCGCCGCCGCCGCCGCCGCCGCCGCCTCGGGAGGCTTCCGCGGGGACCCGGGGCTGCAGAGCCAGCGGAGGCTGCAGGAAGGGGGCGGAGGCCCCGGGAAAGGGGCCGGGCCGCTGGGGCAGCGGCGGCGGGAAAGCCGCAGAAGGCAGCGGCGGCGGCGGACAGCCGAAGGGAGCGGGAGGCGGCGGCTGCGGGGGCGGCGGGCCCGGGCGGCCCGGAGCAAAGAAGGGCGGCAGGGACATGTTCACGACGGGGACGCTCGGAGAGGAGACCGGGACAGGAGCGCTGCCTCAGGAGCGGCTTCCGGGCGGAAGTGACGTCACGACGTCACGACGCCTTGAGACCCGCCCCTCTGGGAAGCGGAGCCTTCAATTCTTCAATTGGCAAATCCTGTGCTCTTGGAGCGCTCTGGGTCTCGACTCGGAACTGCCTGTCTAGTGAAGACAGCGCGTTAGTCGAGTAATCATGGCAACAAAGGTAGAAATGTAATGATGAGTGTTTGACTTAGTCAAAGAGGTTGGGGGGGGGTTCCCTAAAGATTTGAGTCTTAAACTGGGATCTGAAGGATAAGTAAGTGTTAATAGAAAGAGAGTTCAGCCGGGCGCTGTGGCGCACGCCTGTCATCACAGCGGCTCGGGAGGCAGGAGGCGGAGGCAGGAGGATCGCAAGTTCGAGACCAGAGGCAGTCTGCGTAACGTAGGGAGACCTTGTCTCAAAAAGTGAAAAAATGGTTTGGGGGCGCAGCTCAGTGGTCCAGCACTTGCAGATCATGCAGGCGCGAGGCCGTGGGTTCAACCCCCCAGTACCGGGAAAAAAAAAAAAAAAAGTGTTCAGATGGGAAAGAGCATGTGCTAGCAGACAGAAGTATGTCTAGTGGGAACACTGAAAGAATGCCAGTGTGTAAGGAGCACAGAAACCTCGAGGACGGGAAGGGGGGGCGTCTGGTGATCTTGGGGAGATGGACAACAGTTATAACACCCGGGGTCTCGTCGGGCGCGGGGGTGCACGCCTGTAATCCCATGGACTCGGGACACGCAGACAGGAGGATGGAAAGTTCAAGGCCAGAGGTAGCCCGCTTGAGAGCCTGTCTTAAAATAAAAATTAAGCAAGTAAAAAATGCCAGAGGGTGCAGCTCAGGGGTAGAGTGCTTGTAACGGATGAGAAAGGCCCTGAGTTCAACCCCCTTGTAACGAGGAAAAAAAATTTTTCCCCTGGGGTCTCGTATCTTAACCACAGGAAATCATAAGAGAAGGCCATGCTATTTGATTACATTTTAAAAATTAAACTATATTGAAGCCAGACGTGGTGGCACACGTAGTACTTGGGAGACTGAAGCAGGAGAATCCCCAGTTCCAGTCTAGCCTAGGCTACATGGGTTTTGTGTAAACAATTTTGAGACAGTGCAGACTTACGCAGTTGTAAGAAGCAACACAGGGAGAGCCTATGTATCCTTTACCCAGTTTCACCTACTGGCAACATCTTGCAAAGCTGGAGTGCATTTGCCCTTTTATATCCTTACCACTTCTCTTCCTTAGCCCACTTTTTTCTCCTTAGTCACTGGCAACCAGTAATCTACATATACACCTTTTTTTTTTTTTTAAGCTTTATACTTTAAAACCAGTAAGCAGAGGCATTCCCTCCTCATTCTTTTTGTTAAATTTAGAAGTTCTGGAATCTGTCTACCTGGGATTAAATCCTAGTTCTGTTACTAGTTTGGGCTTGGGAAAGCCATCCAAAAGCTTGTCTTGCCAAGTTTTAATTTTAAAAATATGGTATTTTACTAAACTATTACATTTATATATTAATTTAGGGATACTGGACATCTTTACAATATTGAGTTTCCCAATTGCAGAACATGGGACACTACTTTTCGTTTGCAAAAATGCCTACTCATCCAATTCTTCCACTTTCACTGCTACCACCTTAGTCCAATCCACCTCATCTTTACCTTGCATGTGGTCTGTTCTCTCACACTGCAATCCCAGTGATGTTTAAAATTTAAGTCAGATGTCATTTTCCTGCAAAACCTTCCCAAAGCTTCTCCTCTCAGAGCCAAAGCCTGGAAGGAAACTAGAAACAGTTTTGTTGTGAAGAACAAGTGGGACAGCAGGAGGAAGGGATGTAGGTTCAAGGAAGTTGAATTTTGTTTGTGTGCTGATGAGAACTGATCCAAAAAAGATGAGAAAACTGATGAGGTAAGAGGTAGAAGGGCAAGTGCTAGAGAAATATTGAGTAAGCTTCTAGCCATGTTTCCTTCCATTTTCCTCAAGGCCTGGCCTTGTCAACAATCTAAAATGCACATTGAATCATGCCCAAATCCAGTTTAAAAATTTTTAATCTCAGCGGGGTGCACTGGCGCACACCCTGTAATCCCAGCGGCAAGGGAGGTGAAGGCAGGAGGATCGCAAGTTCGAGACTAGAGGCAGTCTGCATAATTTAGCAAGACCCTGTCTCAAAAAAGTAAAAAAAAAAAAAAAAAAAAAAAAAAAAAAAAAAAAAAAAAAAAAAAAAAAAAAAAAAAAAAAAAAAAAAAAAATTAAATTTAAAAAAAAGGCTGAGGAGCAGTTCAGTGGTCCAGCACTTGCAAAGCATACAGGCGCAAGGCCCTGGATTCAACCCCCAGTACTGCAATAAATAAATAAATAAATAAATAAATAAATAAATAAATAAATAAATATAAAATCTTAGTACTTTCTGTAAAAAATTTAATCTACCATGCGCAGCATTCTCTCTAAAAAACGGGCCACCAAATATATGAAGCACTGCAGCAGGTGCTTGTTATAGTTAACAAAAACAGGCTTGGTCTTCACCATAGTGGAACTCATGGTATAGCTGAAAGATAAAAGTGAGTAAGCTTGGGAGATTTGTTATAGGACAGGAAATACTAAGCAGTGTTTAGATGCTACAGAGAATGATTCACAAGAGTCAATATAACAGATGCTAATAAAAGAACCAAAGTGTTTGAGAAGAGGGAATGAGGGGACCCAGAGCACATATGCAGTGATTGATTTTGCTGTTGAGGAGCTTTCAGTACTTGAAAGATCAGCTAATGAAATAAGTCGATTCACAGATGGTGGGACGATGAGTTCCATGTGACGGTTTCTCAATGAAATATGAAACAACATCTTTAAGCTGCAGTGAGGATGGATGTTAAATGGTCATGACAAAGTAGTAACATGAACTCATAGTTGGGCAGTTGTTACCTATTCTCAACTCCCGTTTCCCTCGTTTCACACTTTTCAGATTGTTGTTTTTGGTTTTTTGGGGACAGTGTCTCTCACCATGTAGCCCGAGGCTGGCCTCAAACTCTTGATACTCCTGCCTCAGTTAATCCCCATTCCTTTCTGGTAAATTCCAACATTCTTCCAGACCTGTCTGGGCCACCACGATACTTACCTCACTTCTACTATTTTTCTTTTTTATATGGTACTGGGGTGCTGAAACCAGGGCCTGATGCAGATTCCCAAGCGCTCTACCACTGAACTGCAACCCATAGCCCCTTTTCTATTTTTTATTGAGACAGTGTTTTGCTAAGTTACACAGCCTGCCTCTGGCCTGGAACTCGTGATCCTCCTGCCTCTGTCTCCAAAGTCACTGGGATCATGGGTGTGCTCCACCACACCTGGCACTCACTTCCACTATTGTAATGCACTGACACTTGTGTTTGTTTCCTCTACAACACTAGTTGTTAGGTGCCCTCAAGTTGGATCTGACTCATGGCAACCCTAAGTATAACAGAACAAAACACTACTGAACTTTGCCATGCACACATCTTTTCATGTTTGAGCCCACTGTTGCAGTCACTGTATTTCTTCTCATTTTGAGTCATGCCACATCTGCAAAAGGAGGTCCCAGGGGCTTTATTCCATTCCCATCATTAAGGTCAACTCTACTTTGAGGAGACAACTCTTCCCCAGTCACTTCTTGAATGCCTTCCACCCTGGAGGGCTCATTTTCTGGTATTATATTTGACAGTGTTTCTCTGCTATTCATAGGGTTTTCAACAGCTAATTGTTTCGGGAGTGGGCTGACAGGTCCTTCTCCCTAGTCTGAGTTTGGAAGCTCAGCTGAAACCTGTCCACCATGGGTGGCCCTGCTGTTATGTGAAATACCAGTAGCATAGTTTTCGACATCACAGCAATATACAAGCCCCAATAGCACAAGCTGACAGACATGTAAGTTTGGTCTGTGTCCCTCCTGTCAGGTTCCATCTAGCACATTTAAGTTTTTTCAGTAATATTTAACATAAACTTTGTGGAATCTATAACTAGAAGAATTTGTTAGAGGGACATAAAGGGCCAAGGATTAAGCAATCTCTGGAATAACGCCGCTTGAGCTATATGTCATCTATACCCTTTAAAAAAGGCGTTGTCCTGGCCATCCTGATTACTGTTGATGCAGAGTGCTCCTGCACTGTTGCAGTATGGACACACCACCACAATGGCTTTCGTTTAGTCCTTTTGTTTTATTCAAATGCCAGAACATAAATTTCAAGATACAAATTGTAGTTATACTCAGTTGTGTTTGATTTAAAAACATCAATTATGCTTTGCTAGTAACTTCCAAAACCAAGTGTTAAGTTGTCATGACTAAAATGTCTCCCAGTCCATTTGGGGAAGGTTACTCTTAATATATGTAGAAACTAGTCCAATTTTCACTCTACAAAAAGGAAAATGATGCTGTAAGAGCAAGATGACAAAGTTATAATATGAAAGAAATCAAGAAGAGAACTTGAACCATTAGTAGGGAGAGTAAGGTATCTGTGTTTGTTCCTTACTATAACCAGGCTTAAACACTCTGCAGAAGTAAATTTCTGGTCCTACCTCAGCCATAAATAGGTACCTTGCATTCCTTTTATTATATCATAGAAATCCCAAGTCTTCAACAGGATTTAAAATTTCTTAATAGCTTAAGGTTTGTTTCCCAAGGAAAAGTGGGTAAAAGGAAAACTCAAAACACAAAAGGAAAATGAGTACTTAAAAGATACTCTGATATAAATACTTTCAAATAAGACTGAGCTGAATGAATAATATAGTACCTCATTACAGAAGGAAAAAAAAAGCTTAAAGGGTACCTGGACAGTTTAAGGAATCAGATGATACAATTTTCATTTGTTAAATCTAACCCCCTGACCTTTTTAGTTTTGCTATATAATGATTATTAGTAAGTTACATGGTAGTGTGAACACATTTACTTTGGTTGATAGTAAAACATAGATTTTCTTTAATGTTCTATGAAGCCAAAGAATTAGATGTCTAGCACAAAAAGATCAAACAAAACAAAACAAAACAAAGAACCGATTCAGTACTTTAAGAACAGTGCATACTATTAGGATATTTTATTTAGTTCTGCACATAGCTGTTACTATGACAGATACAGCATGCTATTTAAATAATTAGTTGTTTAGTCTTTTTCTGAAGATTTAAATCAGACTTTAATTCCATCTACTCATCCATGGTACTAAAAATGGCTGGAAGATGACAAATCTGACAAGCCAAAAAAAAAAAAAAACCAGCTTTTTTTTTTTAAAAGTACGAGTTGGGAAGTTAGTGTCATGCCTTGAAAGATTAAAAATGTAGGTAAGCAGAGCATCAAAATACGGTTCTTCAGAGTACTTTTCCATGAATTTTTTTAACTATTTGGAAACTACTTGGTCCTGTTTTTAAGGCAAATAAAATTCTAACATTTTCAGGAAATGACTGTGGGTAGAAAAAGGTTAACACTAAAGAATGGTATCCCAATATTCAATTTTAAAGAATTTATTTTCCCATTTGTAGAGTAACATTATTGAAAAATCCACAGTTATTGCAATACCTGCATTGCTTAGAAGAACTCCTAAGAATTTTGCTAAAGCATATTTTTAAAAAACTGAACCAAAATAATGTACATTTTATCTCTAAATATCGTGTCATTAAGTCCATGTAATGTCTTCTGTATAAATCAATGTGATGTTACAATAATATACATGATCTGATTCTTACTCTAAAGGCTTCTGACCATGTATGATATCCAAGATAGATTCAATGCCTTTAATGTCAGACTGTACAAACAGTTATGATCCTAACAAAAGAAGGAAAACCTTTATATACAGGATAGGAGTCTGACGGTTTAGCTGTTTGCAGCATCTGCTTGGCGAGGCCATCCTTCTTCCTCGACACCGGAGTCATACTCCTCTTCAGAGGATTCTTTTGCTGGAGCACTAAAATGAAAAGCCATGTTTGTTTGTTTATTAAACAAAAATAGAAGGCAAATAGATTTCTAGACTCAAAAGTAGTAAATCAGTCCCCCTGGTTAAAAAATACTCAGATATAAAAAATTAAGGCCATTTTTAATATGAAGATTGCCTAGCAGTGAAATGAGAAACAGACTAAACAACAGACTTGAAGTAAATTTCCCAATATTTCTCTTAACAAATTACTGAAATAAACTACAACTTACAAATCAAATTCGGCCCACTGCCTGTTTCTGTAAATAAAAACTTACTGGAATACAGATATGTTCATTCATTTACATACTAAGGCTGCTTTATACTAGGAGGGCAGGTTTTGAGTAGTTGCAATACAGACCATAACGCCCTAAAGTATTTTTCTACTCCTTTATGAGAAAGTTTGCTGATTCCTGGAATAGATTTTAAAAAGCAGAGGAAGATGTGACGAATTTGTCAACTGGCATGATACTGAGAGAAATAATTATGAAAACAAAGTTTTGGTCTCATGAAAACTATGAAAAGTCATTTACCAATTAGAAAATTAATAGCAGAGTTTATTTTAGTCTTTTAATTTTGGCTACTAATATGTCTCGAAAAAGTGAAGGCTAATTTTGAAAATCTAGGGAGAAGGATCTGGCAACCCACTCCTGAAACAATCTGCCACTGAAAACCCTGTGCGTAGCAGAGAAGCACTGACAATAGTGCCGGGCATGGCGCAGTGTGCAAGAGTGTTTTGTTCTGTTGTACATAGGGTCACTATGAGTGGGACCTGACTTGATGACACCTAACAATTTTGAAAATCAGTTTCCAAACAGATTCACAAAGTATTATTTTATAAACCCAAATTAGATTTTTCTACAGAAAACTTGTCAGATTATTATGTAAGGTTTTTTCTTTCTTTTTCTTTTTTAACTTTTTGAGACAGGGTCTTGCTAAGCTATGCAGACTGCCTCTGGTCTTGAACTTGAGATCCTCCTGCCTCCGCCTCCCAAGCCGCTGGGATTACAGGTGTGCGCCTCTGCGTCTGGCAACACTTTTTTTTTTTTTTTTAATAGCACTGGGGGTTGCGCCCAGCGCCTGGCACATGCTAGGCAAGTGCTCCACAACTGAGCCATATCCCCAGCCCCTATTTTTTCTTTTTTACTTTGAGACAGGGTCTTGCTAAATTGCTCAGGCTGCCTCTGGCCTCAAACCTGCAATCCTCCTGCCTTAACTCCCAAGCCACTAGGTTTACAAAAGTGTGCCACAGTGCCCAGACTACTACACAGTTTTTAAATGACAGATCAACAAATTCTAGCAACGAGGATCTTCAATTTTAATCCATTCTGGTTTGAAAATCCATTTTACCGAATGTATCCTGGTTCCTTTTTTCCTTCCACTACTTCTTTGTCAACCTCCACACATACAATATCAGAATTAGGAACTTCAAACATTGGCTCTAGTAACAGCTTTTCCTAAAGAGAAAAAATAGTAATAATGCATTACGGAGAAACATTACATACAAATGCTTTTATTCTATAGACCAAGTGAATCCATTTACTCAAGAAATAGTGGGTCTCATATATTAGGAACTAAATGTTGAAGTCAATGTAAAAGCCTTCATATTAAAATAGCTTCTGACTAAATTCAGAAAAGTCATTTTATAAATAAGACACTTGGCTATAATTTTACCCCATTTAGGCAACATTTATATATATAAAAAAACTAGTTTCAGACTCAGATGTTACTCAGAAGCATATTCTGTGGCTGAGGAGGTCAACTGGTAATCTTCACTTTGAAGATGGTTGATCCTAAATTACCTCTACCAAGCTGTTCAATTTCACGCTATGACTTCAAATGAACATTTGTCTCACATGCTGAAGTAGGAACATGCTGTTATTCAGGATGACTAGGACTCTTGTTTAACCTATTAGGGTAATTTATGTAGAACTTCAATAGCAAAAAAATCATATACTAAATATGAAGAATAAAAACCTAACCTTGTCCATGCTGAATAAGGCCTGGTATTAAGGAATAACACCATTATGTGGCTCTTGGTTTTCGTGCAAGTGTTTTCTCATCTAGGCTATGCAAAGGAACCATCACAGGCACCCATTTTACAAACTCAGGAATCATGCCATACTCAATGAAATTTCTTGCTTCCTCATGTTGTAATAACTGATCTAGGTTATTTTAAAATGTCCATATATAGATGATATTTTGAAATCCTCTAATGCTGTTCTAAAATTAAAATAACAACTAGGAAATAGTAATCCATACTCCAGCCAGACCTGTGGGGCAGCGGTGGGAGAAGGATGTGGCAATCCACTCCCAAGGCAATCCCAAAAATAATCAGCCACTGAAAATCCTATGAGGATTTTCAACAACAAATAGGGCAGGGGAGAGAATGTTAACAAAAACAGTGGGTGGAAGAAGGGAAATAGTCTGTGTCCTTAGGATCTGGAAAAAAATTAAAAAGTGAGTTTTTACCATACCGAAGAACTCAAGAGTTAAAATGTCATGGTATCTACAATTTACTTTCTGGGTTTTTGTTTTTTGTCTGTCTGTTTTGTTGTTGTTACTTTAAAATAGGGTCTTGCTCTATAGCCTAACCTGGTCTCGAACTTGTGATCCTCCTGCCTCAGCCTCCCAACTACTGGGATTATAGGTGTGTACTGCCTCATTTGGCTGCAATTTACTTTCAAACAAATAAAAATGGGGCTTTCCATAGGTCCAAGAAAGGGCTCTAGGTTTAATCAAAGGCCTATGGGCAATTTCCTCAAATTCTCCTTCTCATGACCCAATTTTCTATAGTTCATCAATCACGTTCTGTGCATATCCTTTACTGCAAACACCTTAAAGTCCCTTATTGTTTTGTTGTTGTTGTTGTTGCTAGAAAGTGAACCCAGAGGGTCATGCATGGTAAGCAAATTCTCACCACTGAACTACATCCCCAGCCACAAGATACCTTTCTGGGAAAAGAAAAACACAAAATAAAATCTACTGTGACCTCCACTGACCTCTCACCAAAAAAAAAAACAAAAACAAAAACAAAAAAACCTCCACAAAAATGAAAAAAACTTTAGGCCAATTCTCTAGATTTACTTTCAAAAGAAAAACAGCAGAGCTTAATAATCTCAAAATTAAAACCAATAAATAATCTCATTTTTTCTTTTTTTAGAATAACGCCAACTTACCATTATGGACCGAAGCCCTCGTGCACCTGTTTTTCGCTCTAGTGCCAATCTAGCTATGGCTTTCAAAGCATCCTCCGTAACATTCAGTTCACACTATGAACAGATGAAAAATAAATAAGAACCTAAGATAATCTTTGATGACATTTTCATACAACATTTGATCTGTTAACTGTAACTACCTACCACCATTATTCATCACCTTAGAATTAAAGAATTTTAAAACTAAATGGAACTAATGCCCTGACTTCATAGATAAATAAGTTCTAGAGGGCTAAGTAAACTGATTTGATAAAACTCAGAAACACAGGCAAGGTCAACATCTATGTCTTTACTGTCACCATCCCCTTTCAGACTAAAGTATCACTCAGACTTTATTATTTTCCTCATAGAAAACCTTCACTGGGTTCATGTAACTTATTCCCCCCTCAGTGCTAGGGACTGAACTCAGACAGCATGTCCTCTGCCACTGAGCTGCACCCCCAGCTGTAGAAATACATTTTAAAGAGTGTTACTGCCAGGTGTGGTGGTGCATACCTGTAATCCCAGCACTCAAGAGACTGAGGAAGCAGGATCGAGAGTTCAAAGCCAGCCTGGGCTACACAGTAAGACACCCTCCCCCCAAACACACATACATACATCCACAAAGAGGGTTACTAACAGTCTCATTCTGTACAACAAATGTAATACTTTCAGCAAGTCTCTCTACCATGAATTTCAAAATAGTAGAGTTGAAATAGTGATTATTTCTCATATTTTAGAATCTTGTCCTCAAAAAGTACTAGTTTTTATCAATCAACATGACAATGTCAGTATTTTGAATCATAAGTTTGTTCTTAGTCCTTGAAGAGGTGTTCTAGATTAATAGGGACTGCCCAAGACTTTTTTCAATATGTATTTAACTCCTACATATTTACAGCCCTGTGTATGCACATAGTGCCAAGAGATCATGAAAGTGAGGGCATCTAAAAAGACTAGGGGTCCACTGAAGAATTTTAAGCAGGGAAGTAAAAGAATTAACCCTGTGTTTATTTATTCAATAAATATCAGGAACTTAATATCTCTTTGCTGGGCACTATGTTCAATAATTTGAAAATGAGTCATTCCATGAGTCAAGTGGAAGATAGTACTTTGGTGATGGTGGTCACAGACAGACCTGAGATAAGGAGACCAGTTAGGAACCAAGCGCATGGGTTGAGATGAAGAGTGATAAAGGCAATGGAAAGGAGATTAATATTTAGAGATGCTAAGTTCATAAAACCCCAAACATTAGTGAATTCCATGTGTTTACTAAAGAAACATAGATGTGGGAACTAATAAAACTTTACTTAGACAAAAGTATATGAAAGTATACATAGCATGTCAAAACAAAAGCATTTTGAATATCAAGGCTGAAAGGACAATCCTATGTATTTGACTTGGAGGGGTTGAGTTAGTCTAATGGTAACATTTCTCTCCATATATATCCTTGTGCTTTATGTTTCAATGATGATTTTAGTTCAGAAAATATAAGCCCAACTTCAAAATGTATAATGTAACATATGTCTTCCTAGATCCACACTTAGACAGGAACAGGCTGGTTGGTATTCAGGATGAGCGGGATTCTTTTTTAACCTATTAGAGTAACTTACGTAGAATTTCAATAACAAGAAAATCATATATTAAATATGAAAGACAAAAACCTAACCTTATCCATGCTGAATAAGGCCTGGTATTGAGGAATAACAGCATTCCGTGGCTCAGTTAGTATTTGTACAAGCGTTTTCTCATCTAGGCTATGCAAGGGAACCACCACAGGCAACCGTCCCACAAACTCAGGAATCATGCCAAATTCAATGAGGTCTCTGGCTTCCACATGTCGTAATAACCGATCTTTTTCTTCAATGTCTTGGTGAGTATTTGATTCCCCACTTCGATTAGCAAGGTCTGCAGCAGCTGCAGCCCTTCTGCCTTTTCCAAGATTAGATGGTGTTCCAAATCCAAGGTACTGCCAAAGAAATTATGCATATTATAAATAGTAGAATGAGCCAGGCATGGTGTTACACGCCTGTAATCTCAGTGACTCAGGAGGCAGAGGCAGAAGGATCACAAGTTCAAGGCCAGAAACAGCCACATAACTTAGGGAGACCTGTCTCAAAGCAAGTTAAAAACTGTGCTAAAGGTGTGGCTCAGTGGTAAAGCGCTTACAAAGCATGCATGAAACCCTGGGTTCAATCCTCCAAGTACAGCAAAAACAAACAAACAGCACAAGTTGCACTGTATTAAGTACTTTGCATACATATTTTATATGATCTTTCCAATAACCCTACAAAGAAAGTTCTACTATTCACATTTTATAAAAGTCTAAAGCCAGGTGAGAAAGGTTAAATACTTTGACCAAGTTCTTGTTGATGTAAATGGCAAAGCCAAGATTTGAACTCAAATCTGTTTGAGATAGCCCCCTATTTGTTAAGAAGTCCACAGCTAAATGGAGTGGCTTAATTCTGAATATGTCAAAACTAGGACCTAAATTGTCTTCTACATGTTTGCAATTCTTTCGCTGATAATTACTTTTAATTTTCCTAGTCTACATGTTTCTAGTATCGAATCCTTTTTGGAAGCTCAATAAAGTATTGATTATAAATTACTATCAGAACTTGGTCCATGCCTTTGGTTATAGAATTTCAAATACACAATTTTCTCTCTCATCCATATATGAAGAAACAGAATTTCTCCTAATCTGTGCAGCTAATTTACACAGAATTTCAACAGCAAGAAAATCATATTAATTAAAATTTATATTTTCCTTGCTGTTGAAATTCTGCATAAATTAGCATAAAAATAAAAATCTAACACTTTATCTACACTGATGAGGCCTGATTACAGGATTCAGTATTTGTATAAAAGTGTTTTCCCACATAGGCTATACAGAAGAAGTACTGTAGGAAACTATTGCTACTAAACTGCTACTTAAATTAGTGCATTAAACTAGGCATCAAGACCAAGGAGACTTAAAGGACACAATATAGCAAACAGTTCATATAAGATATACTTACTTAGGTAGATGCGTATATAAAAGTGATCATCTGTGGCTATCAGGTAAATACAACAACACAGGAATACAAGTGTGTTCTGGGATTCTTGCCACCACGTTCATGTTATATTTTATTGTAACATAGGTTCTGGGTACATACATTGAAGATGTGAATAAGTAAGTCCCAGTTAAAACTGGGGCTTACAAGAAGGTTTAAAATCCTCTAATTTACTGCTCCAAAAGTAAAATGACAACTGGGAACATATTTCTGATATGCTATAAAAAAGTCTAATGACTGGTAACAGTAGATATGAGAAAAGAAGCTGAGTATCCATTCTCTGTCATTTTAATTGCTCTAAGTAACCCCTCAGAAAAACTTACCTTTTCATTCTTCCTTCTGCTGATGATTCTGTCTAAGCCATTAAAAGCACCAGATGCAACAAACAGGATATTTGTTGTATCAACTTGTACTGTTTCTCCTCGTAGTTTTCGGGAATTCTTTTCTGGAACATTGACTATGGTGCCTTCTAATAGTTTTAATAAACCCTAAATAATGAATGAATGATTAATCACATCACCATATATACATGCATTATTATACTTTAAAAATACAACATTCAAGGGGGGAAAATAATGTGATTATGGTCAATGAGCATAACTAATGAAAGCTCCCACACTTCTACAATTAACATGAAAATCAAATGTACTTATCACTCTAATTCATAAGTTTATTTGAAATGGCTGAGACTCCTGACACACTGTAATTCAGGAAGCAGTCAATGTAAGAGGCTGTTTGTGATAGTGAAGTCAATAACTCTGACATAAAGACAGAACTATCACTCTATGAAAGGGTACATGCACATGGCTAAGAACATTCAAGATTTGAAAACAGTTGATTTCTCTTTCACATAAACTAAAATTGTATTCTACTCCTAGTGTTAAGCATTGAGAATACTTATATTTCGAGATGCCTTCATAAAAAAATTATCTAGCACACTGTATGTGTGATCATCCCTTTCTATGTCTCAGTTAAGAAAAGTGATACAATTTTCTTCACCCTGTGTCACTATTAGTTACCATTAAAAGGTTAGGTTGGACAACAGATCACTGTGATTCTGCAAGGAGCAACTATCTTATACTTATCTTCTAACTAAGTGGGATGAATAAGAAACATGTATAGTTCATTTATGTCTATTTAGAACCAGAACTTTCTTCAAGAGTCTTCTAGAAATATTTAGTGGGACCTTTGAGGAATAAAAACAACAAAGATGAAATTTTATTTTTTTTCTCTTCTTTAAAATATTTTTAACTTCCTAATAAGGTAATTTATTATTTAAAACCATTTATAGCCTTCTTTTAGCATCTGAACTACTTTTAAATGGCATGTGAAGTTTAGAGTGGGTGAAATAAACAAAACGGAATCTAATTGAATGTGAAACCAAACGTACAGTATTTGGGAGGTTGATGTATTCCCTTCCTTTTAGTGGGCTTGAACAAAATATTCAACTGCTTACTTGCTGAACGCCTTCTCCACCTACATCCCGTAACTGATGAATGCCTGGCACACTGCCAATCTTATCTACTTCATCCAGAAAGACAATTCCTACAATTTAAGGAAGATTCTATTTATCATATGAAAAAGACACAAGATATTCTCAGCTTTAAAAGACTAGACAGCTACAGACCAAGGTTATTCAATTTTCATAATTGACATAGGCAATGGCATAATATTTTAAAGATACACTGCTCTCATTCATCATTCTGTGCAACTATTTTGGAATTTATTCTACAGCACATCATTTGAGTATAACAATCAAAGCTCTTAGGCAATTGTTATCTTCCCCATCAATGTATTCAAGTTTTTATGGATTTTTTTTTTTTTAAAGCACTGCCAAGTTGAACCCAGGGCCTCACACTTGCTAGGGAAGTACTCTACCATTGACCTGCGCCCCAGCCCCTTTTTTATGCTGAGACAGGGTCTCACTAAGTTGTACAAGTTGCCCCTGTCTTGAATTTACAATTGTTCTGCTTTGGCCTCCTGATCAGATGGGATTATAGGCGTGCGCACAGCTCTCAGATAATCAAGATTTTTATTGTGGGAAGCTGAAATATAGTGTGGAAGCGTGAGGTGTGTGTAGTGTTGGCGCTAGCAAAACTTGAGCTTATTCTTTCCCATCTGTATTTGGACAGGAAGTTGTCGAGATCTTCATGTAAATCAGTACAGATGACAGAGAAAGGAGAGATGCAGCATCTATGACATCCCATTATAGGCTAACTTGTTTCTAGACTCACCCATTGCATGCCCTCCTTTCCTTGCCCCTGTCCCCATCCCTGCCCTAACTTCAGCTTTAGGCGTCTGGAGGGGAGTTAGAACAAGGAAAGCAGTGATAATACTAAGGACTTTGTTGTTGTTTGGAATAGTAACTTGGCCTGTTTTCAACCTAGCAGCCACATCAGTGACCATAAGACAAAGCAAACCTGTGGCTCTGAATCAGTATGCTGGGAACTATGTAACATGGACATTTTTATATAATTATACAATGTTACCTTTTGATTCAAAATAAGGTTATTATTTCTTAGTATTAGAGAGCTTTCCCAATAGACTGAATCTGGGGACAAACTACACTTACAACATACCTTGTTGTGCTTTTTCTACATTGTAATTGGCATCTTGGAGTAGTTTGGCAATCACAGATTCAATATCTTCACCTACATATCCAGCCTGAGTCAAAGTTGTGCAGTCACAGATAGCAAAAGGGACATCAAGACATTTAGCTAACGTTTGTGCCAGCAAGGTTTTACCTACAAATAGAAACAATAACTAGAAGTTTACTAAAAATATATTGGTACACAATTTTCCAAAAAAAAAAAAAAAAAAAAAAAAAAAAAAAAAAAAAAAAAAAAAAAAAAAAAAAAAAAAAGCAAAATAAATTTGAGTAGTATATAATAGGGCTGGGATTTAGCTCAGTTGGTAGAGCGCTGCACTGCAGTCTCTGAGGACCCAAGTTCAATTCCCAGCACCGCAAAAATGGGAGCAGGGCCTGGCAATCCACTCCCAAGGCAATCCCAAAACAAGTCAGCCATTGAAAACCCTATGAGGGTCGCTATGAGTTGGATACCGACTCGACGGCACCTAACAACAACAACAACAAAGTATATAATAAAATGTTGTTAAGTGTCACATCTTTTCTCTATTCAGATTTTGCTGTTGTTAGGTGTCGTTGAGTCCTATCAGATTCATGGCAACTCTCATAGGGTTTTCAGTGGCTGATTGTTTCGGGATTGCCTCAGGAGTAGAATGTCATGTCCTCCCATTTTTGCAGTGCTGGGAATCGAACCCAGGACCTCAAAGACTGCAGAGCAGCACTCTACCAACTGAGCTAAATCCCAGCCCATTCAGATCTAGCTGAATCTTATTTATGTTATTATTCCTGTTAAGAAATGACTGATTAGCACAACTAATGTATACTAATGAGGAAAAAAAAAAGCAGACATTGGCCCAAAGGGTAACACCAACACCTCAAATTCAGCTTGAGGCCAAATCAGGGAATACTGATAATGCATCCAGAAGACTAGCCTCAGATTTTTTCCTTAAGAGCCAGAATCCCCTAATTAAAAGATAGAAGTTACAGCAGTAGTCTCCAACCTTTTTGACCATTTTAGTGGAAGACAATTTCTCCGTGAACAGGGGGAGAGGGTGAGGGTGGGGTCGGGACTGGGACGATTCAAACAATGGTGAGTGGTTGTAAATATAGATGAAGCTTCACTCATTCGCCTGTCACCCACCTACCAGGCCAAAGACCAGCACTGGTCCACAGCTTGGGGAGTTGGGGACCCCTAGGTTACACAGTCATGTATTTCTATTTTTTAAAATGCATAATGAAATTTCCCAGGAAGTTATTTACCTGACCCAGTTGGTCCGAGCAGCAAAATGTTGCTTTTTTCAAGTTTGATGTCATCGTGAGACGAATCCAATACTTCACCTCCTCGTTTTTCCTGAGGTATTTGTTGATTTACCTGTTGCTGCATCGATGCTCCTAATGCATTACCATGCGGGCTAATTCCAGCAATCTGAAGCAATTCTGAAGAAAATGCCAGAAGAATTATTAGAGACACACTTGAGTTTACTTGAAAAAAATGCCTCATATCTAAAAATAAGCCCCTATTTAGAAAAATGTTTCCCCTGTTGTACAGAGGGTCGCTATGAGTCGGATACCGACTTGACGGCACCTAACAACAACAACATTTAGAAAAAAATCTATTTCAACACTTTCTTACCTAAAATGGAAAGTACCTACTGACAAATGTACAGCACATGATTATAATACGAGGAACCTCACAGAAAAGAAATGGATTTTTTTCACCCTCCTTACTAATGTAATGTGTAAGAAGAATGTTATTTCATACAAGAAAAGGCAGTATAATGGAAAGGCAGTGCTTAGAGTCAGAAAGCTTTTGCTTTCCCCATTCCTTTGTAAACAGCTCTATGTTCTTGGGCAAGTCATACAAATTTTCTGATTCTGTTTCCTCATCTATAAAATAGAAATACATTTCCAGTCAATTTTAAACACATGGTTGGAAGGTATAAGAATAAAAAGCAATTGATTTTCTCAATTTGTAAATCAGATTGCCCTGTTCTCAGCATTTGAGGTATTTGTGATCACATCATACTTGTCTGTATTTCTGGACTTATATTTAGGTTGTTTCTAAGAAATGGGTTAAGAATATCACAGTGCTTTCTAATGATTATTTTAATCAAACCAGTAGATAGCCCAGTTCAGCAGACATAACTATTATTATGGCCCTGTTCCATCTGTCACTTTCAAACTTTCTTCATGCTTAAGACAAAGGGTTATTCAGAAATACAACAGAACTACTAGGTATTCAATAAACACTTGCACTTAAGTTGTGCTACATTGGAGAATGATTAGTGAATAAGGCACAACACCATGCTTAATTATAATCCATACCAGGAAAGAAAACCCACTCTCCTATGAGTTCAATTAAATTGACACTAGAAGCCAGGTATGGTGGCACATTCCTGTAGTCACAGGTAGGAGGATAACAAATTCAAGGCCAGAGGCAGCCTGCATAACTTAGAAAGACCCTGTCTCAAAATTTAAAAAAAATGAGGTAGGGGTGTAGCTCAGTGGTAAAGTACTTGCAAAAGTATGCATGAGGCCCTGGGTTCAAATCCTAAGTAACAAAATTAAAAAAAAAAAAGCTATCACTAGCAAAGTGTTTGTTTTTGTTTGTTTAATTTTAGCAAAATCTAATTAGGAATTGTGACAACATAAGAAAAGGTTTGGCTTTAGTTTAGCTCTACCTAGCAGGAAAAATAATTTAGATAATTTGACCAAAATTATAAGAGATAAATGAACTACTTACTGTGCAGTTACTCAATGATTTAAAAAGAAGAATTTAAATGGTAAAGATGATGCCTATCATTCCATTTTATGAGTATGTGCCCCAGATTAAACTTCAAGTGACTCTCCTAGTCCTTCAGTTAGTCCCCATTCCTACATATCTGTCAATGTGTAAGCAACTCTCTAAAATGAACTATAAGAGGCTACTGTACTGGTTAGTGGCATGGAACTCACAAGCTGTTTATGGTCATGGACAAATTATTTAAAATTTCTGACCTTTAGTTAACTCATCTGTAAAAAGTGGCTGAAAATGAAAGTTCCTGTTTCCCATGTTTGGGAAAGATTAAATGAATATACTTGAAACACTTAGCACAGTGCCTGGCAGAGAGTTTTAAGTATTATATAAGAATTTGCTCTTACTACTGCTATTTTCCGAGCATTTAGTTTTTCATACAACATAGTCCTTAAACACAATCTAAGGATTTCATCTAGTACTCAAGAAACAATATTATGGCCAGACGTGGTGGCACATGTCTGTAATCCCAGTGACTCAGGAGGTGGAGGCAGGAAGATCACAAATGAGGCCAGAGGCAGCCTGCATAACTTGCTGAGACCCTACCTCAAGATCAAACATTTTTTAAAAAGAGGCTGGGGTGCAGCTCACTGGGAAAGTGCTTGCAAAGTATACATAAGCCCCTGGGTTCAACCCCCTAGTACCACAAAAAAGAAAAGAAGAGAAGAGAAGAGAGGAGAGGAGAGGAGAGGGGAGAGGAGAGGGGAGAGGAGAGGACGGGGGGGGGGACAAGGGAGGGAAAGATGATGGGGAAAGGGAAGAAAGGGGAAAAACACAAACAATATTATGTTCCAATGATGGAGTAAAAAACAGCAGTTCTCAGTCTAAGAGTTGTATGCTGATCTCTAGTATGATTTCTAAGACGGTGCCTCACTTAGATCTTACAGTCTTAATATAATCTAATTCTATTACATTGACCATATTTCTTTATTTTACCATGTATAGTGTATCAGTAGTTCCATAAATCTGAAAATAACTAGGAGGCCAACACTCAGGAGGAAAAGAGGAAAAGATCTCAAGTTGGAGGCCAGCTTGGGCTATACAGCAAGACCCTTTTTCAAACACATAAACACATGCACACAAATGAGACAATAAAATTTTCCTACAGGTAAAAAGTGTCATGTCAGAGGTGATAAACCATTTATTTTGCATGGCTCATACTATATCTGCTGTTGTTTTCGGGTGCCGTCAAGTTGAGTCCGACTCAGTAGTGACCCTCCTAGGGTTTTCAATGGCAGAATGTTTCAGGATTGCCTGGGGAGTGGATTGCCACGTCCTTCTCCCGTACTGTATCTGTAGTACACTTCAAACAGTAGATATATAATGCTGCTTGGTTCAAAGGCAAATGTGAAAGTATCACACAGCAAACTTTCATTTGTTATTTTAATTAATAAAACAAAAAGCCATATGAATCTTCTTGTGACACTCTTGGAACCTTCATGTTCCGTGTAGCAACTCTACCTCCCTCCAAATGAATGGGTGCAATACATCAGAATGGCCATTCTCTTTGGTGCATCAGGTCCTTCCACACCCTTCTTCAGACAATTTCATGCTTATAGAAGTAATCCAGAGATGGAAACAGTGAATTGGGGTTTATTTATAATTTGCAAAATATAGCAAGTTTCATAAATACCAAAAAAAGAAATAGTATGGTTTCTAAAAAACAGTAGAAGATAATTTGCCTCCATGAAAATTTCAATTACTGATTGCATGCCAACTCTAACTGCAGTTTGGCGGGGGGAAAATGTAAAAAGAAAATGTGTGTGTGTGTATAAAAGTATATATAAAATAGCGAACTACAGGTTTCAAAAAAATACAACTCCAACTAATATGTCTCTATCAAGAAAAACTATAATACTTTATATTTCTCTAAATTATGCTTTAAGAAGTATCACAGTGGAAAAGATAAAAATCAAATACCTAAAATAACTATAGATTAGCCACGAAAAACTGTTCCAAAGTTGCATATACCACATGTGATCATCATATTTACAATCTTCCTTAGTAATATACAAGCAAATACATGTCTGTCATCTCTGAAACAAATCTCAAAAGGAATGAAGATTTACCCGAGAGGAGGTCACTTACTTGTAAATCTGTATTCATCCTCTCGTCTTCTTATTTCTAACTCTAAGAAAGAAGATGAAAATGGCAACATGAAAATATTAAATATTTGTTTAGTTTTGGAGAACAGATAATGAATATCCCACTTCTTGCCATGTTCAAAATATATTTAAAAGATATGCTCATTATTTTCAAT
This sequence comes from Pedetes capensis, assembly GCA_007922755.1. NCBI lineage: Eukaryota > Metazoa > Chordata > Mammalia > Rodentia > Pedetidae > Pedetes > Pedetes capensis. The sequence continues at coordinate 90,174 of VMDO01003779.1, forward strand.
TTTTCACATTATGCAAGAAAAGAACATAATAATTTAAGTCTCTCATAACAGTTAAATTCCTTCATACTGTAAATATCATAAAACTATTTGTTCTTCCAGCACTTATAAGTTAAATATTGATTTAGTGAAGCCAAGTGCTATAGCACATGCCTGTAATCCCAGCGATTTAGGGAGTTGAGGCAGAAGGATCACAGGTTTGAGGCCAAAAGCATCCTGTGCAATTTAGTGAGACACTATCTCAAAATAAAAATAAAAAAGGAGTTGGGAGCCTGGCACTGTGGCCCATGCCTATAATCCCAGTGACTTGGGAGGTGGAGGCAGGAGGCTTCTGAGTTCAAGGCCAGAGGCAGCCTGCAAACTTAGTAAGATCCTGACTGAAGATAAAAAATGGGCTCATCAGAGGATGAGCACTTGCAAAGCATGTGCAAGGCCCTGAGTTCAATCCTTAAGAACCACTAAAAATATATATATATACACACACACACAAACATATTTCGGACATGTAGTCAGGAGAGACCAATCAATGGAGAAAGAATCATGTTTGGGAGAGTGGCAGGTCAATGAAAAAAAGGAAAGCCCTTCACCAGATGGGATTGACACAGTGCCTGCAACAGTGGGCTTAGACATAAATAAGATCGTGTGCCTAGCACAGAATGAGGAAGTGTTTCAATCTGCTGTACACAGGGTCGCTGAGTCGGACTCAACTCAACGGCCCCTAACAACAACATATACAAACATACATGTATATATAGAGAGAGATACATGGAAAAATAAATTTAAGTATTTAGCAGAATTTCCTCAATTGAACAATAAATGCTAAAAGAACCTAAAATGATGGCTTATAGATCTAAATTAGAAATCAGGGTTCTCTATACAATAAAAACAACCCTTAAATATTTACATTTTACACTATTTATAGTTTTTTTAAAAATCGTTCTATTAATACATTTTAATTGCCCACAGTAAACTGAGTTTACACAGTATACCAGTAGATTAGAATTTAAGATTAATAGCAATTACACTTAGAATCACTTACAAATTTTCCCTTAGCCCGGGGCTCTGCAGCTGGGGCACAAAGAAGAAAGAGTGCTGGATATATTGTAATAACAGTTATCAAGGTGGGTATGGTGGCACATGCCTGTATCCTGCATTTGAGAGGCTGAGCCAAGAGAATAGACTCAAGCTCAAGGCCAGCCTAGTCTACACAGCATGTTCCAGGCCAGCCTCGGCTATACAATGAGACCTTGTCTCACAAAGCCCAAAACAGTTATCATCTTGACAAATGCAGTCACTCACACCTATAATCCCAGCAGCGCAGGAGGCTGGGGCAGGAGGGTTACAAATTCGAGGCCAGAGGCAGTCTGTGCGATTTATTAAAACTTTGTCTCAAAAAAATTTTTTTAAAAGGGCTGGAGATGTAGCTCAGTGGTAGGGTGCTTGCCTAATGCCAGGCCCTAGAATTAATCACCAGTACCACAGGAAAAAAAAAAGAAAAAGTTATCATCTTCACATACCCCTGATTTAGGCAAATGAAATTCTGTATCTTGAGCCCAAAGAGAAGAATCCAGAGTCACACTGAGCATTATAATGATCCACTCACTAGTTGTGATAAAGTCAATAATTCAAAGACAACTGAATCTCTATAGCCCAGTGACCTTCAAACTTGTTCTCTTTTTGTGACACTAGGGATCTAAGCCACGGCCTTGCACATGCTAGACAAGCACTTGACTGTTGGGCTATATCCCAGCTCCTTTCAAACATTTTTTACGGAGACTTTCAATAAGAAACACATTTTACTTTGTAACTCAAAGTTCTAAGAAACAATACTCACCTTACCTACAAGTTAATGTACTTTGATATTTTCTATTGACACTTATTTAATATTTTTTTAATGCCATTGGTAACCTGACAAAATGATTTCATGATCCACTATGGGAAAGCGAGCTCCATTTTGAAAAATGCTGCACTATACTAAAAGCAGTTTAAGACAAAAAGAGCAAGGAGTTACAAATAAAGATTACTTCTAAGCATAGTAATCTCTATTTTGGCCAATTATCAAAACCACTAACCTCTAGGTGTTAATGATGTCTGCTTCTCAACCTCTGCTTGCTGTCTCAGATTAGCTGGGATATTATTATATATTCTTTTATAATGATTATACACAGCAACTGAAAGCACTTTCTTAGCAAATGACTGGCCAACAACATACTTGTCGAGGTAGTTATAAATCTGAAAAATGATTAGGTATGAATAGTTTACTATGAGCTATCATAAAAGTGCACATATTATAAAATTATATATAGAGTATATTTGTTTAGAGTTTTAAATTTGAACCAAGACTCAATTAAAAATAAAATGCCAAGGTCACAATATGTAGTAATCATTCAAAGGTCCTAAATTTTAAGTGAACAAAACTACAATTCATTTGTTCTCTAGCTTAACCAAGTTATCACTGCTGTCTAATGTTAGCTAGTTTCTATTCTAAAAATGACATTGATCCTGTTTTGTTTTTTAAATTAACATTAAAGTTGCTTGGAACACCTACCCATGCCACATCACATATCAAAAAGCATCAAAATTAGTGTAAATCATTAAAATAAATCCTTTCTATACTTGTGTCAATCATATGAATACAATATTCTTCAAAACGATACTATATTATAAAACTCTTTTCAGATACACCTTAATTAAAAGCCATTATATAAATGCTCAACCACTGAGCTGCACCCAAGTGCCTTTTTTATCTTTTATTTTGACTTGCTAAATTGCACAGGTTGCCTCTGGCCTCAAATCTGTGGTCCTCCTGCCTCAGCCTCTTGAGCTGCAAGGATTACAGGAATGCATCATGGCACCTGGCTTCTATGTTTTAACACTCACAAACATTTAGCTTTTTCTCCAATATTAATCTTAAAGCTACTCATTTATCTAAATGGCAATCTAAAAGCCTTATTCTAAGTAAAATCTATAGCTCTGTTTTATATTTGGATATTGCTAACAGCTTGGAACTCAGAGTAAATTTCCTCAGTTTTTAGTGAATAAAAATGAATTATAAATATTGACCAACTCTTGAAAATAGTTAAATTATCTATGTATTTTCTGAAACTTTGACTCAGATGTTTAAAGTCTACATAAATTAGTAGAGATATATAGCTTAAGCAAGGCCTGGTGGCGCTTGCCTATAATCCCAGCAACTCACATGCTTGTAATTGCAGTGACATGGGAGGTGGAAGCAGGAGGATCTTGAGTTCAAGACCAGAGTCAGCCTGTGTAACTTAGCAAAACCTTGGCTCAAAATAAAAAATAAAAAAATGGGCTGAGAGTGAAGCCAGGGGTACAGCATTTGTGAAGTATGTGTGATACCCTGGGTTCAACCCTCAGGTACTACAAAAATAAAAAATAAAAAGAAAATGTTTTAAATAGTTACATGTAGCTATATTTTCTATTACATTCTTTTTACATGATGAAGTCTTTGTTATGCATTTTATTATGGTTTTAAAAATCTTATTCATTCCTCATAAATTACACCTATGAAGTACTAAATCTGCCAAAGTATATTTGGAGATAGAGAAAAACACACTGGTATTCAGACACAGCCAGAAGAGAGAACACAAGGCCAGAAGGCAAGCGCTCCCAGTTCTCAAAAAACACACACCACGTACGCAAAAGAGCTAGTGTATATACACACTGCCATATTTCACAGGACCAAATCTCACTCTAGCTGGGATTTCCAAAAAGAGCTGATACCACCAAAGCCACAGGACAGCTTTGTCACACTGGATGTGAAGAAATTACTTGCTGGTATTGATCGAAAACTAACCATAAAATAAACTTAGGGGGATAATTGCAGGCTGGTGTTATTTAAGGGCCCAAACTAATACAATAATTCAATAGCTAGACTACCATAAGAGTAGTATTTCGTATTTCATATTTGCTTCGTATTAACACCACTTTAATAATCATCCAACTACATTTCATTGCGGTTTATCTCAGCTGGTAGAGTGCTGCTCTGTGCTCTCTGAGGCCTCGGGTTCAATCCCAAGTATTGCATAAAATGGGAGAAGGACTTGGCAGCCCACTCCCAGAACAACCCTGAAACAATCAGCCATTGAAAACCCTAAGAATAGCAGAGAAACACTGACATAGTGTTGAGCATGGTACAGTGTTAGGGAGTGTTTCATTCTGTTTTACATAGGGTTGCTATGAGTTGGACAGACTTGACGGCACCTAACGGCAACAAATAATCATAACCAGGGAAAAAGCAATGGACTCCATACCTAAAATCCAAATATCATATATCACTAACGATTTAGCCAGATATAGCCTACATTAAGAACTTATACTTAGATAATACTGTCAAGAGTCAATATAAACAGGAGAGAGAGCAATGAAATGTTTTCAAGATGAAATGTTTATAAGACTGAACTAAGACCTATACCTTCTTGGGGGGAGGAGGTGGTTTCTGTTGGAATGCCAATTTTACAGCTTCTGCTGCCGATTCAGGTTCTTTAATTATGCTTTTCTTTGAGTCTGCTTCAGACAGCACAACAAAAAAGTGGTGACACTTTTCACACTTGACAAAACGGGTGGATGCTAAAAAAGAAAAGAGGAGTTAGTAGAGGAAAATAAAAAACAATTCCAATAGTGTTTACCTTAAAGACTCATTGTAGGGCTAGGGATATAGCTCAGTGGTAAAGTGCTTGCCTCTCATGCTGGAGGTCCTGGTTTCAATCCACAGTATCAAAATAAATAAGCCAACAAACTCGTTGTAAATGAAACGTTATGCCAGGGGCGGTGGCTCACACCTGTAATCCCAGAAACTTGGGCGGCAGAGGCATGAGGATCATGAGTCTGAGGCCAGAGGTGGCCTGCGTAACTTAGACCTTGTTTCAGAATAAAAAGTAAAAGAGTGGGCTGGCGGTGCAGCTCAGTGGTATACCATTTGCCAAGCATGCAAGCATGAGGTCTTGGGTTCAACCCCCAAGTACCACCAAAAAAAAAAAAAAAAATTGCACTGACAAAAAGTAGGCATGCAGTTTACTCCAGTGGAGACAAAATCAGCCTAATTTACACACTAAGTATACTACAAAGACAGGTCCATTCAGTAAACTATCTTTTTGTTCATTTCCACTAGGTTCCTTACATTTTGTGATAAGCTTCATTAAGAGAAAAGATTAGTTGAGATTCTTGCAACTTCCGACTAATTTTATTTTTATTGCTCATTTATTTATTTGCGGTATTGGGAGATTGAACCCAGGGTGCTCCACAACTGAGCTGCACCCTCATCCCCTTTTTTATTTTTTGAGACAAGGTCTCACTAAGCTGCACAGACTCTCAATCCTCCTGCCTGGGCTTCCCAAACTGTTGGGATGATTACAGGCGTGCCCCATGGCACCTGGCTCACTAAAGATAATTTTAAAAACCACTTTGAGAATGTTGAGTAATCATCTACTTTATTGAAATACATGAATGAACTGTGAAAGAAGTAGAGTACAAATAGATTAACATATTTAACATTATGAAAATTTTCAAGTATACATAAAATTGGGAAGACAGAAATCTATTTTAATCACTAGAAAAATGTAAAAAGTATGCTTTTTAGATTCTCTCACACATGGGCATTTTTAAAACCTATACTTAGTAAATACATAAAATTATTTCACATTTTCCTTATTTCACCTTTAACTACTAATTGCCATTTCCCTGTTCAAAAAATCACTAAGAAATTAAGGTAACTTAATCATACTGACGTAAGGATAATCATACAGCTTGAAAGCAACACAAGGGCAGTTAAAAGTGAGGATAAAAAGTGTTTCTCAATTCTAAAGCATCAGCTTTAGTTTATCCTGTGTTAAACCAAAGGTGATTTATTTTCCTTTCTCTTTCTCTCTCTTTTAAACATGGCTATAGGATGAAGGCCTGCAGCCATACCACTGTGGCATCTGATCCCGTCAGATCTTGGAAGCTAAGTAGGATCAGGCCTGGTTAGTACTTAGATGGGAGACCACCTGGGAACACCAGATGCTGTAGGCTTGGGAGAGAGACCTAGCACCCACTCCCAAAAAGCAATCTGCCATTGAAAATCCTACGAATAGCAGAGAAGCACTAACAACACTGTTTCCCCTGTTGTACGTAGGGTCATTATGAGTTGGACACCAACTCGATGGTACCTAACAACAACAACAACATAGGATGAGGACACATGGACATATACTCTGAACCTTCTCCAAGCTTTAACCCCATTAATGGTAACCAGAGACCTCAGAAAGCAGCAGAGTACAACATCTCATAAAAACACAGATAAGAAATACACAGCTGGTATGTCTAGGTAATACGTTTTTGTGGGGATGTTTTGTGTATAATCCAACCAGATAGGCAGAACTGCAGAGAAAAGGAACTCTTAAAAAATCCTATGGGAAGAAAAATACCACCAAGTAAAAGATAGAAAAGCCTTAGATGGGGAGGGTGGGAGGGGGGGAAGTAAAGGGGAGGGTAAGGGGGAACCTATATGAATAATGTACATCAAAATGCATATATGGAAATGTCACAATGAAAAGCATGTCAGAATGAATCACATTAAGGTGTACATTAAAAATTTCCAATAAAAAAAAAATCCTATGGGAATTTCTCTCCCTTGGGAGAATTATAAATACCTATCCATAGATTTCCAGAAAAACTGGCAAGTACACCTAAATGCCCACAAAATAAAGTTTAAAAATAGATAATCCCACATTTAAAATATTAATTTCATTATTAATTCAGTTTGTTATGTTTTCATTTTTAAACATAAGGTCAATTATGGATAAATTGTACCAGTAAACTTTAACCTACATGAGGTCTCATACATGTTTTCTATTTACTGATCACCTATAAATATTTACCTAAAGAACCAAGCTATTCCAAGTACCCACAATTAATACGAGCCCACAAGTACACAATCAACGTTTCCCATCAATGGGAAGCTTTTATGAGGCATCAGTTTACAAGTGTGACTGCTGGTAGACAGGGAAAGGATTAAAGTGCAGAGAAGCCTCTAATCTAGTTCAGGCAGTGTGACAGGAAAATCTGGCCTAAGAGCACAAGATCAAAATATTTCCCTTAGGAAATTAGGTCAAAGGGAAAGAGATTAAACACCAACATAGCTCATCTCTCTTTGCTTACTATTGAAGTGTTGCTTAAATTTGACTTCAATACTGTATTAGAAATACAAGTTTACAGCCTGGTACAGTGGCTAACACCTGTAATACCAGTAACTTGGGAGGTGGAGGCAGGAGGATCACAGGTTTGAGGTCAGAGGCAACCTGTGTAACTTACAGAGACCTTGTCTTAAGATAAAAAATAAAAAATGGGCTGGTAGTGCAGCCCAGTGGTACAGCACTTGGAAAGTATGTGTGAGACTTCTTTAGACTTGTTAAGATTGAACTCTATCTGGAGAAAAATGAAAACTTCCTGACTAAAATATATATGCTCTTATAAACTGAGTAATTCTTGGACTCTACAATTTTATTATATCACATATTTTTTTAGAAAGTTATCATTCATTTCTACCGCTTTCATTTTATGTTGTGATCCAAATTAAATTTCATCCCAACTGATTCTTCTTTTTTACCAGGAAAAACTATAAAGAAAATCTCTAACATTCCAGCTATGGAATAAAGCCATGCTAAAAATCTTTCCATGGGCTGAGGATGTGGCTCAATGGTAGAGTGCCTATGAAGCATGTGCAAGGCCCTCGGTTCAATCTTCAGCACCAAAACAAAAAAAAAAGTGTCTCCAAAACTAGAAACGTACTATGCATTAGCATTCTTTCATATGGTGGCCAGTTAATATTAATGGTAAATATGAAACATAACTAAAGTCTCAATATTAGGGTTAGAATAACCCTAATAACTAGAAACTAATAACTAGAAACTGAAACTAGCTAATAACTAGAAACTGAAAGTCCTAGCCTGGCATAGTGACACATAGCTATAATCCCAGTACTCAGGAGGTTTAGGCAGGAAGATCATGAGTTTGAGGCCAGCCAGGGCTACACAGCAATATCCTAAAAATCCTACCAAACCTTACCATCAGCTTTTTCACAATGAGTGTACAGGAAGGAAGACATGGTGGTGCAATGTACCTTTGAGTCATTACCATTAATTCTAAATCATGTAGGCAATGAGTCATCTGATTTGATGCATTAAATATCTACAATAGCATCTTTGTATCTGAGTTCAACAGAAGGAGGACAGTTGATTTCTTCCTTCTTTTTGTGTGTGAATCATTAATCATTATCAAACACTTCTTGGAACTGAGGGATTACCTCTTGTGACCTCAATATTTGAATGACTGACCTTACCAGTTATATAAGATGCTCGATAGGTGTTTGAGGAATATAGCACTAAGTATAGAAAAAGTCTTTATTCTTCTATGACCCAATGACCACATACCTAAAAACTCACCAGATCCAAATTTGAAATAAACACACAAAAGCAAAATAAGCAAATGTTTCTCTTAAATTATTCCTCATAGTAACACAACACAAAGAACTACCAGTCACAGGGATTTGTAGTATCTGGTGAACATTTAGAGGATAATGTTAGAATACTCACACACAAAGGTCTCTACATGTGTGCACAGGTCGCCACACTTAGGACAGCGCAGCTGGTTTCCACCTTTCCCAGAGCTCCCAGAGCCTGATTTCTTACTGCTTCCCTCACTCGCTGATTTCTAATGTTTGTGAAAGAGAAAAACAGCATGTCAGTTACTAGCTTTTGACAACCATTTTCTATACAGCTTAAATGTAAGTAATATAGTTTATGATTAATCTTATAATTTAATTATTAGTATAGTTTAGATCTCTATCATCACTGGTATCGAAAGATCTATTTACCACAAAAATCAAGCCAGTTCTAGTAGACACATTTTTATCTGAAGTCCTTTTTCATATGGTATATTCTAGCACGTACAATAGCTTTCTTTCAATGACTCAATGAGGACATGGGGGAAAAAAAGAGTTACTACAAGTATGTCATGGTTTGAATCTAAAATAACCCTGAAAGGCCATGTGTTTGAATGTTCGGTCCCCAGCTGGTGGTGCTCTTTGTGGATCCTACGGAACTTTGGGAGGTGGGTTCCGCTTTGCAGAAGAAGGTCCCCGGGGCAGGCCTTTGGAGTTTACCCTGGACCTGCAGTTCTTGCCACACACTCTGGTCCTAATTTCCTATGACATGAGGATGTCTGCCAGGGGCCTGCCAGCACCAACACTTGCCTTGCCACCATATGCCTGCTCTGCCTCTATGGATGGAAATCTTCTGTGAGCTCCCAGTAAATCATCCCTCCCATAAGTTTGCTTCTGTCCAGTCCTCAGGCACAGCTGCGCACTAGCTGACTAACACAGGTAAAAAACTACCTTTTGCCGAGCTTGGTATATGCCAGTAATCCCAGCAACTTGGGAGACTAGAGGCAGTCTGCATAATTTATCGAGACCCTATCTCAAAATGTAAAAAAATGGGCTGGGAGTGCAGCTCAGTGGTCCAGCACTTGCAAAGCATGCAAACGCAAAGCCCTGGGTTTAACACCCAGTACCGCAAAAACAACAACAACAACAACAAAACCCTTTCAATGAAATTGAATCAGGAGTTATTGCCATGGCAGTTAATGACTTTTAACATTCTTAGATCTAACTTTTTTCATCTCTAAAATGGAAACAATTTCACCTACTTCAGAGATGTCACTAGAATTAAGTATGGATAGTAAAGTACCTAGCATTTTATCATATAATATTAACTGTTAATCAAATCCATATAATGAAAAAAGCTGATAATTCACTGATCTGATAAATCAGTAATCATCCACTTGCTAGCTACACAGTAACCCAACATTAATATGAGAAATCCTAGATTTTTAGGTAGAGGACAAAGTGAAGTTTATACTACCATGAGTTGTAACACCTGTGTGAAAGCAGAAAATGATGGCTATTCCTAACGCAACCCTAGTGACTGTCTTATGTAGTTTATTTAATGACACTTCTTTACACTTTGGGATGTTAGAATTTTCATTACTGCTTACTAAATGCAGTGCTAACAAAAGCATTTTATGGTTCAAACTGAAACACAAAAGAAACTGGGCGTGGTGGCACAAGCCAGCACCCAGCATGTCAGAGGATGAGGCAAGAGGATAGTGAATCTAAGGCCGCCTAGGGTACACCACAAGTTGTAGGCCAGCCTAAGCTACAGAGGAAGACCTTGTCTAAATAAATAAATAAAACACAAAATAAAAATTACATAAAATTCTTCAGATCATTTTGTACATCTCATATTCCCTACAGAAAACATATAAGCCAACAAGGTACACAGTACTATTATTACATTTAACTTTTGTGTTTTTTTTGCAGTACTGGGGGTTGAACCCAGGGCCTCGAGCTTGCATGCTCTGCAAGTGCTGGACCACTGAGCTGCACCCTCAGCCCATTTTTTACTTTTTGAGACAGGGTCTCACTAAATTACGCAGACTGCCTCTGGTCTCGAACTTGCGACCCTCCTGCCTCCGCCTCCGGAGCTGCTAGGATGACAGGTGTGCGACAGCGCGCCCGGCTTATACATTTAACTTTTTAAGTTCGGAACTGGAGGCTTGGTGTGAAGCTCAGTGGTAGAGTGCTTGCCAAGTATGGAAGAGGCACGGGGTTGGATAACCAGCATCACAAAAAAGAGAAAAAGGAGGGGACTGAGGTATGTGTATAGTTGTCAGTATAGATAAAAAATAACCTTATTTCCATCTCCAGAGCCATCTTTACTTGTCCCATCTTTTGAAGCAAAGTATGCTGGTGTTTCTGAAAAGGTTCTAAGAGGAGATCTGTGCAGAATATGAGTTTCAAAGGTCCCAAGCTTTCCTAAGACCGGTATATGAATGCGACCACAAGAAATACCTAGGAAAAAATAAAAAAGAAATCTATTAGTCTACACAGCAAATATCGACATGCCCTGGGAACAAAAATCTTCAGAGCATAAAGGAGACTGAAAAAAGCTACAGTTTTCATAGCAGTAGCCCACACTGAGAGAAAAACAGTGACACTGTCAAGAGGCAAAGTCCTCTCCAAAACAAGCCTGGCCAAGCCCTCTGAATGAAGCCAAGTAAATAAAGAAGTTTCTGTCCTTTCAACGTGAGGCAAGACAACTACGTTCACAACAATATGTGGCTCTTTTAAATATGAGAGTTCAACAGTTGCTTCATTTGCAGGTTTTTAAAAAAAGCCTTTTGTGTCCTATGTTCTTATTCTGCTTTTACTATTTCTACTATTGAGCCTAAGTATCTCACAACAACTTTCATCTCTTTGGTCCATATAGTGAGACGCTGTCTCAATATAAAATAAAATAATAAAACAAAATAAAATCATAGTCAATGGTAAAAGAGCTATATTGCATACTGTGGGGCACCATTTCCAAAGCTGATCTTTAAGAATGTTCCCTGTAGGGGCCAGCATGGTGGTATCTGTCTGTGATCCAAGCAACTCAGAAGGAAGAGGCAGGAAGATCGCCAAGTTTGAGGCCAGAGGCAGCTTGCATAATTTACCAAGACCTTTTCTCAAATAAAAAATGAAATACAGACCAGGAGTGCAGCTCAGTGGAAGAGTATTTGCAAAGCATGTACTGAAGACCTGGTTCAACCCCCAAGTACTAAAAACAAAATGAAGTATCACCACCAACAAAAAGAATGCTCTCATAAGAAAAAGTGAATGACCCCAGATTAAACAAAATTTTACAGATTTCAGTATTGTAGAGCTACTCACAACCTTGTATAAACTAACATTCTTTAGTGAATCACTAACATTTTCCCAGGAGAAGGACCCAGCAACCCACTCCCCAAAAAACAATCCACCATTGAAAATCCTATGAATAGCAGAGAAGCACTGACAATAGTGTTTCACCTGTTATACGTAGGGTCGCTATGAGTCGGACACCGACTCGACAGCACCTAACAAAAACGTTTTCCTAGCAGTTTGCCAGAGTGCTGTTAGGAGATAATAAGTAAACAAAAAAGTGGAGCCTGGCGCGGTGGCGCACACCTGTAATCCCAGCGGCTCGGGAGGCGGAGGCAGGAGGATCGCAAGTTCGAGACCAGAGGCAGTCTGCGTAATTTAGTGAGACCCTGTCTCAAATAAACTAAAAAAATGGGCTGAGGGCACAGCTCAGTGGTCCAGCACTTGCAGAGCATGCAGGCGTGAGGCCCTGGGTTCAACCCCCAGTACTGGGGAGAAAAAAAAAAAAAAAAAAAAAAGTGGGAGAAGGGAGGTTAGTTAATACTTAAGAAACTAATTTTGCCTCTCTCATTTCACTCTCTGCCAAATTCTGACCCTGGGCTTTAAATTTTTGTGTGTGGTTAGAGCTTTTAAGAGATCATGCACGCATATACATTGTATCCAAACACTGACTTAAAAGTATGTCTGTCAATTTAAAAATAACCTCTTATGTTTAGGGATATTGGTGGTGCACACCACCAGGACACAGGAGGCTGAAGCAGGATCGTGAGTGTGAAGCCAGCCTAGACTACATAGTGAGTTCCAAGACAACATGGGATACATAGTGAGACCCTGTCACTAAAATAAAACAACAAAAAAACCAAAGCAAAACAAAACCCACTGCTTAATTATATAACTAAATAGTTTTATTAACTAATTTTCTGACATATTTGTCCTTTCCCTCTTGTTCTTCCTCTCCCCCTCCCTCTCCCTCTCCCTCTTTCACAGTACTGAAATGAAGTTGAACCCAAGGGCCTCACATATGCTTTTTTGCAAGTGTTCAACCAATAAGCTGCACCCTCAGCCCATTTTTTACTTTTGAGACAGGGTCTCGCTAAATTACACAGGTTGCCTCTGGCCTCAAATTTACAATCCTCCTGCCCCTGCATCCTGAGTTGCTGAGATTGAAGTCATGTGCCACTATGCCATCTCAGGTATAGTATTCCTATTTCTTGCACTAAATGGTGATAGGTTTCACGTTTTCATTTGAAATTTAAGGTAATTTGTTAATTTTAAGCTAAACATTAATGTTTTTCCAAGGAAATTACATGATTTAAAGACTATGCCAGGGTTGGGGATTTAGCTCAGTGGTTGGGCATTTGCCTAGGAAGCACAAGGTCTTGGGATCAATGCCCAGCACCACAAAAACAAACAAACAAATACTATGCCAATCTACAATGTAGGCTTAGCAATGGTCATTGGGCAGAGAGAGGAAGATGAAATCCAGAATACAGAAAGTTGGCCAATCACCATGGTGCACACCTATAATCCCACCAAGTCAAGAGACTGAGGCAGGAAGACAGCAAGCTTGAAACCAGAGGCAGCCTACGTAATGTAGAGAGACCCTGTCTCCAGATAAAAAATTAAAAGGGGGTTAACAGTACACTTAGTGGCCTAGCATGTATGGGGCCTTGGATTCACCGTCCAGTAAGTGTTTAAAAAAAAAAAAAAAAAAAGATGCAGAGAGTTAATCTAATGGCTAAAAAGGGTGGGTGATGGGTATCCGGGGTTCACCTGTAATCTCAGCAACTCAGGAGGCAGAGGCAGGAGGATCATGAGTTTGAGGCCAGAGGCAGCCTGTGTAACTTAGTAAGGCCCAGTTTCAGAATAAAAAACAAAATGAGAGCAGAGGGTGCAACTCAGTGGTAGAGCACTTGACTACATGTGCAAGGCCCCAAGCTCAACCCCCCAGTACCATCTACAATCCTAGCAACTCAGGAGGCAGAGGCAAGAAGATCACAAATTCAAGGCCAGAGGCAGTCTGCATAATTTAGTGAGACCCTATCTCAAAATAAAAAGCAAAAACTGGGCTGGGATTACAGCTCAATGGGTAGAGCATTTGCAAAGCATGAATGAGGCCTGGGTCTAACACATACCCCCAGTACTGCAAAAAAATAAAAAATAAATAAAATAATATTAAAAAAAAACAGGTAACATTAATAAAGTAATTTACTAGTCTACACAACAACTTTTTTTTTTTTTTTTTGGCAGTACTAAGGAATTAAACCCAGGGCCTCATGCATATTTTGCAAGTACTACCACTGAGCTGTACCACCACTCCTGTTTTTTTACTTTTTATTTTGAGACAAGGTCTCCCTAAATTATGCAGGCTCCCTCTGGCCTCAAATATGCAATCCTCCTGCCTCTGCCTCCAGAGTTGCTGGGATTACAAAGGTGTGCCACCATGCCAGGATCACAAGTATAACTTTTTCACCAAACCATTACAATATATTCACAAAGAAAACTGCAATTATAAATTCTTATGTGAAGCTATTTGTACTTGGATGTTTAGAACAAAATGCAACCTTAAAGTACCACACATAGTATGTTATTTTCATCTATCCTACAATACCATATATCGTGTTTCAAAATCTACAAAAACTAATATTACTAGAAATTATGCTTAAGGAAATTATCTTCAAGAACTTAAGAAAAATAAAATTTATGAACCTGGTCCTTTTAAAGTCTGCTTTAGCAGCTGGGGATATATATAGCTCAATGAGGTGCACTTGCCTAGCACACACAAAGCCCTGGGTTCGATTCCCAGCAATGGGGAAAAAAAAGAAAGAAAACCAAACAACAAAACCCCATAAAGTCTACCTGTTTAGAATGAAAAATTGGTCCTAATATAACCTATTACCTAAATAACTTACCAAGTAACATGTAGAACCAATGCAACCATACAGAGTCACCACAGAAAATACTACCTGAAAAATATGTTCATGCCATTTACACTTCTGAATTTGAGAATTTCTTTCCTGGCCCTAATAGTAGAGTACTATAGGGCTGTTTCAACTTCTTGTAATCTATGAATACCAACAGGACACCAAACTACAAAACCAGTGGTTCTCACACTTGAGTTTGCATCAGAATCACTTGTAAAATTTGTTAAAACAGACTGTAGAGACTCCTCCCTGGTTCTGCTTTAGGTCTGAGGTAGGACCCAAGAATACTTTTTTGACCAAGTTCCCAGGTGATGCTGATGTTGCTGTCTTGGGACTAAACACTTTAAAAACTGGTAATAAAATTAAACACAAAAAACTGTACTAAAGAATTCAAATGGCTACTTACCAATCATAACATCTTTGCAGAAAATATGGAGCACTGTAGCAAAATCAGAAGTTTTTAACCCTTTCTGTGCCTGGAACTGTTTGGGTAGTCTGGTAAGTTTGTGGACAGATCTCTCCTTGAATAATGTTATTAAATATATAGAATAAAATACGTAACAAAATCTGATTATACTGAACTATTATCAAAATATTTTTAGGAGCTGGGCATGGTGGTACACACATATAATCTCAGCACTTAGGAGGCTGAGGCAGGAGGACCACAAGTTCCAGGACAGACTAGGCTAAGTATTGAGACCCTGTCTCAGAGAAAAAAAAAAAAAAGTTTTAGGGCTGGGATATGGCTCAGTGGTAGAGTGCCTGCTTAGCTCAAGGACCTGGTTCAATTCTCAGCACCATCAAAACAAAAAAAACATTAAATATGCTTCTTTTAATAAAATGAAGAACCACTCATAACTATCATGATTCCAAAGTAGTGAAAAGTATAAATGGTATTCTGAGATATCAGCAACTATAATGTGATATAAAAATGTGTGACTTTGAGTGGTAAAATGTCAGTACAGACACTAACACTACAATGATCTGTCCTCTACATTCATAATTGAAGGAAATGCTAATAGTTCAGTTAGAGATTAGTGAAAGCAAAGTTCACCAAACCTCTGAATTCTACCTGTGGACCTCTAGGGGACATGTGAACTTCAGGTGAAGAACCTCCGAAAGCCAAAAAACAGAAGTATTTCTATAAAGTATATTTTGCAAGACTACTTGGCAGCAATGATAAAAGTCAGTTAAAGGTTAAACTATCTACAAAACTTTTGTTGTACAGATAAAGCTTCTTGAGTTTCAGAGCAGTTGCTTTTAAAAGTAAGTGTTAGAGAGGCGGGCATGGCGGTACACGGCTGTAATCCCAGCACTCAAGAGGTTGAGGCAGGAGGATCAACATGAGTGTGAGGTCAGCCTGGTCTACACAGCGAGCGCCAGGCTAGCGTGGCTTATATAGTGAGACCCTCTCTCAAAAAAACAAATAAGTAAATGAATAAATATTAGAATAAAAATACATCCATTTAGGGGTTACTAAGAAGTAGGAGGCCTGCAGCCATAGCACTGTGGTGTGTGATCCCATCAGATCTCAGAAGCTAAGCGGTTTGGGCCTGGTTAGTATTTGGATTGGGAGACTGCCTGGGGACACCAGATACTGTAGGCTTGGGAGGAGGACCCGGCAACCCCCTCCCAAAAATCAATCCGCCACTGAAAACTCTATGAATAGCAGAGAAGCACAAAAGTGTTTTGCCTGTTGTACGTAGGTCACTATTAGTTGGACACCGACTCGACAGCACCTAACAACAACAACAACAAATAGGAGAGCAATTTACTCAACTTTTAAATATTATACTTGACTTCCTATATTTAATCTTGAAGTAAGGACTCTCACAAACAATACCTGCAACTTTTTTTCCTGTTTTGTTTTTTGCTTTTTGTTTTTTTCCAGTGGTGGGGAGTTGAACCCAGGTCTTCACACAGGCTTTTTGCAAGTGTTCTTCTACTGAACCAAAACCCCAGCCCATTTTTTTACTTTTTACTTCGAGACAAGGTCTCCCTAAATTATGCAGGCTGCCTCCGTCTCTCCAGTTACTGGGATTACAGGCATGTACCACTGAGCCTAGGAATACCTGCAACTTAATAGATGCATTTATTAATCTCAAATTTTCACTTTATCCCCAAGTTATTCTTTTGTGAATTCTGAATATTTTTTAATAAAGAAAAACAGCCAGGTGTGACTCCAGAGACAGAAAGAAGCAGGAGGACTGCAGGTTTGAGGAAAGAAGGAGCTTGTGTAACTTAGCAAGACCATCTCAAGATGAAAATAATAAATGGACAGGGGTACTACCCAGTGGTAGAGCACTTGCAAAGTGTGTGTGAGGCCCTCTGTTCAGCCCCCAAGTACTGGGGGGGAAAAAAAGTTTAAAAATCCAAAAAACAAAAAGAAAACAGAAAGAAAGAGCATTTAAAAATGTTTGATGGGTTTTTACTAGGGCTATTCTAGTAGTCAAGAGAACAGAACTCTTGATTAAGAAATGTTTTGCAATGCCAGAAAATAAAGATGCTTCAGCATTTATTCACTTTGCATTACTTAATTTGTATTATATTTGACTAAGAGAGACAGAGAGAATTAAAATCTAGCTAAAAATTGTTAAGATAGGCACATTATATAGCTATCAGGAAAATCATGGATTCCAACATGGTCAAGTTCCTCATTTTTACTCTGATGAAAGTGACACTCTTTTGAATGGACAAGGCTGAAAGGCAATCAGAAATGAAGGAAGTTACACAAGATTCCACACCTCTTACAGCCAAGTTCAGACCAGACGTTGTCATTCAGAATTTTAAAGATGGAATTTGTTTCTTATTCTATTTCTGCGGTACTTGGGGGGTTGAACCCAGGGCCTTGAACATACTTTGCAAGTGCTCTATCACCAGGCTGCACTCCCAACCATTTTTTATATTTCATCATTAGTTAGAGTCTTGTTAAGTTAGGAAGGTTGTCTCCGGACTGGAATTTGCGATCCTCGTGGCTCTGCCTCCCTAGTTGCTTGGATTACAGGTGTGACCCACCACACTTGGCCTCTGAATTAAGCATTCCTTAATGCATGTATTTAGAATGTTGAATAACCTATAGCCAGGCATGGTGGTGCACGCCTATAATCCCAGCGGCTCCAGGAAGCGGAGGCAGGAGGTTCGCAAATTCAGGAGGTGGAGGCAGGCGGATCGCAAGTTGGAGACCAGAGGCAGTCTGCGTAATTTAGCAAGACCCTGTCTCAAAAAGTAAAAAAAAAAAAAAAAAAAATATGTGCTGAGGGTGCAGCTCAGTGGTCCAGCACTTGCAGAGCATGCAGGCGCGAGGCCCTGGGTTCAACTACCAGTACCACACACACACACACACACACACACACACACACAAAGAATATTAAATAACCCTATATATGCAAAGTACATTAAATATATATATACCTATATCAAAATTAAAAACCACTAGCAGCTGGGTGCAGTATCGCAAGCCCGTAATCCCAGCAACTCAGGAGGTAGAGGCAAGAGGATCCCAAGTTTGGGGTCAGAGGCAGCCTGCATAACTTAGCATGACCCTGTCTCAAAACAAAAAGTAGAAAATGGGCTAGGGGTGCAGCTTGGTGGGGGAGCATGTACAAAGCAAGTGTGAGGCCCTGGGTTCAACTCCTCAGTACCACCAAAAACAAAACAAAACGAAAAACCACTAGCAAATTGTGTAGCAAAGAAATTTTAAAATTTCTACTACAGGTTTCATATTCAAAGAGAATAGTGAAGAAAAATACATTAAACTTGATACACATAGCTCATCAGGAAAAGAAAACTGATCTAGTATCTTGTATGACAAATTATTAAATAACTTTCAAACTACCATTTAAAGTTTTAAGGGTAAGAGCCAGGTGTGGTGTTGCACACCTGTAATCCCAGCAACTAAGGAGGCTGAGGCAAGATAGTGAGTTTGAGGCCACAGGCAGCCTGTGCAACTCAGTGAGACCCAGTTTCAAAATAAAAAATAAAAATGGATTTGGGGGTGCAGCTCAGTGGTACAGCACTTGTCCAGCACATGCAAGGCCATGGGATCAAGGCCCTAGTACCACACACTCCAAAAAAATAAAGTATTGGGTACTGTCTCATATTTGAAGCTTAATTTATTCCTCACAGTTAAAAAAAAATGGTTCTGCATTTCTGAAAACCCTTGGAAAATGTATGTTTAATGCATACACAAGTAGATAATAATAAACCATTAACTTATGTCAATTTACCTAATGATCTATAGATTTAAATTTTAAAGCAGTGGTTTTGAGATTAACAAACAGCTACTTATCTCCTATAATTCATATAGTTTTCAGGTACTTTTGAGTAGAACAGATCAAGAACTTTCTCAAAGAAGGCTTCCCTGTCCAAAAGAACACCCAAATACTTTATTTACCGTTAGAGATGCCATTATTGCCTATTCCACCACCTTTTTTTTTATACTGGGGGTTGAACACAAGGCTTCACATGTACTATGCAAGTGCTCTACCACTGCGCTGCACCCTCAGGTCACTTTTTATTTTTCATTTTGAGCCAGGGTCTCTCCAAGTTAGAGGCTACCTCTGGCCTCGAACTTGTGATCTTTCTGCCTCCCGGTCACTGGGATTACTGGTATGTGCCACAGTGCCTGGTAATCCACTGGTGAGGAATTATTCACTACCTCTTGGCACCAAAACAAGCCCGACATTGTAGGCTCTCAAAAAAATGTCAAATAAACGGGTTAAAAAGTATGACACTTTCAAGTGTTTAAAATCAAGTTTCTGGAATTGAGACATCTACTTGTTGAGGTATGGCAATGTTTTAGGACTAAATTCACTCCCTTATATTTATGTACCACTTTACAAAATGCTTCTGCCTACATTACCCCAGTTAGTCCCTCCCTGTGTGGTAAATAAATTGCCAGAATATACATTTAGTAGGCGACAAGGACTTGAGAGGTAAGCAAGAAATTGGGAGAAAAGAGATTTTAAAAAAAGAAAAACTTATCCAAGTCATTTAATAAGACAAACGAAACGAAATTTGCCTGGAAATCAGTGATCATAACAAGATCTAGCTTCGTAGTCTGACATTCATAGACTTGGGGAACAGAAAAATGGTTTCTTTTCTGGAATCTCTTGGCCAGGGTCCCATTCTCCTGACAGACAGACAGGAAAGGTAAACAAGGGCCACTCTTAGGAAACCATAAAGACTGTAAAGTTGGGGAAGCCAGCCAACGACTGTAGATAACGCCTAAGTATTTCAAAAACAATTCCAGCAATAGCTTCCCCAATCTCCCGGGTCGCTTTCCTGCGGCCCCGACGTCTGCCCGACGCTGACAAGCACTTCGAGCCCTGTTTACGTCCCGGAGCTGACGGCAGGACAATGCCGGTGACACCCTGAGTGTTGCGTGGCTCTGGCTCGTAGCCTGGCCGGGCGCCCAGACGCCCCCAAAGTGACAGCTTCTCAGCCCATCCGCTCCCGGGGTCCCCGACAAGATCAAGGGGAACTCGGCTGGCCGGAGCGGCATGTGCGGGCACTTTTAAATGACACGAACACTCTGCGCCCCGTCCAGAGTGTCCACGAAGCAGCCACGCTGCGCCCCCAAACCCGGGAAGCCCGACAGCGCGCAGGCTGACGGAGCGCAAGGGGCGGCCTTCAGATTCGATAAACAGCTGCCCCAGAGGCTGGCGCCGTCCCATCCCACAGGGAAAGCGGCGGGGGGGGGGGGGGCGGTCGGGCGCCGGGCGCAGCGCCTGGCACCGCGCACCGCCCCCGGGAAGCGCAGGCCTCGTGCCCTCTCGGGGTCCCCACCCGCCCAGGGCCGGGGGCTCGGGCGCGGGCCTCTTTCGTTACCTCTCTGCGCGCAGGCGAGCGAGCTGGCGAGCAGCCTGGCAGCGGCGGCCGCGCCGCACGTACAAGCGCCGCAGCCGGACATCTCCGCGGCCCCGGGCCGGGCCCGGGCCCCTTGCCGACCTCCGGCTCCTGCGTGTGGGGCGCGCTGCGTCGGCTCCGAGCCCTCCCGCCGCGGCGTCCACCCCTGCGGGCGGCGAGGCCTCGGCGCTCTCGGGGTCCCCCCGCCGTCCACTCGCCCGAGCAAACACCTAGCCCGCCTCCCCGCCCCTCGCTCCGTCCCCCATGCCCCCGCCTACCGGGCTCGGGGAGCGTGCGCGCGCCTGCGCCCTAGGCCCAGGACGGGGCGTGGAGACGCGCCGCGCGTGCGTACGTGGGAGGCCGACGTGAGGCGGAGGAAGGGGGCGGTCACCTGGGCACCAATGAGCGCGCTACGGCAAGCGTGTAGCCCAAACTGTCTCGTTGCGCGATCTTTCCGGAAGCTCCTTTGCGGTGGAGTAGAAAAGTTTTAGAGCAAGAGAAGTGCATGCCGGGAGTTCTCCCAGCCTATCGTAGTTAAACTGTTTTTTGGGTTTTTTTGGTTTTTGTTTTTTCTTTTTTTTCTTTTTGTTTTGTTTTGCGTGTGTGTGTGTGTGTGTGTGTGTGTGTGTGTGTGTGTGTTGCCATTTTCAGTGCTGGCAGGAAAGGTCAAATTGAACTGGTGATTTAGCTCTACGTAGAATCATCTCCCCCCACCCCTTCCTCGGCGGTGGTGGGAGGGTGATGGGCTTGAACCCTGGGCTTCACACTGGTTAGGCAAGTGCTGTACTGAGCTGCACCGATGGCATCCCCCCCCCTTTGTATTTATTTTTTTATTTTGAAACAGGGGCTTGCTATGTTGCTCAAGCTTCCTCAGCATCCCAAGCCACAGGGATTACAAGTGTGCGCCACGCTCTGTCCCAGGAGTCTTTAAACTACCCTGGGGACTGAGAATGTAGCTACCTCAGTGGTAGACTTGGCAGTCACAAAGTGCTTCCAATTCAGTCAGTTCCTTCAGAGATTCTTCATTGTGCATTCCTTCATCATCATCTTAAAGTTACCTCGTTTGTACTGTGGAAGTGGTATTTCTACCTAATTGTCCCCGCCACAACTGTTGGAAGGTGACATCTCCTTTGCCTTGTTCTTTCAGGCCATAATGTTGATACAAAGCTGTTACTACTGTTAGAGGGGACACGTTAGAAGCGGGTCTGGAGAAGAAAGCATGGGTCCAGAGCTAGGTCTGGAGGCCATGGCAGGCAGGTCCTTCCCTGGCAGTGACACCTGGTTTCCCCTCCGCTGTAGCAAGTACTTCAGTTTGTCTATTTCCCTGTACAAAAGAATTTATATGAAACACGGACATTAGTATGGAGTATAGAATAAGTTTATTAAAGATAGAGAACATAGACTATCGCTGCCTTGAGCTTAGGTAGGCTGTGATCTTTATAGTAGGGTTTGAGACTTTGGGGGAAGGAAAGGAACATTTACCCTGGGGCCTGTGCCCAGAGTGGCTTGATGGATTCCCTGTATGTTCAATGACTGGGCTCAGGCAGGCATGTCAAAAGGTCTTTGCTGGGGGTAGTGTGTGTTTCACACCATCTTATCATACTTCTTGGATGAATGTGGACGTGTAGAGTGATTTGATTCTGGTTCCTTTAACAAGTATGCTACTTGTGAGGGTATTATCTATCCAGGAATCATGGTGCCTGAGGCTTTTGTTTGTTTGTTTTAAGCTTGTTTTTTGCTATCTAGCTCAGGCTGGCCATGAACTCAAGATCCTCCTAGCTCGGCCTCCCTACTGCTGGGATTACATGTGTGCACCACCAGGCTTGTACTTGGGTCCTTTATACTCTTTTAAAGATGTTTAAATTTTAGTCACACTTTAGTAAAGCCCCTTTATTCATCCCCCTTCTGAAATTACCCTTTTGAGTCCTCTAGATGACCTGCTATGGGAGAAGGACCTGGCAATCCACTCCCAAGGCAATCCCGAAACAGTCTGCCATTGAAAACCCTATGAGGGCCCCTATGAGTCGGATACCGACTCGACAACAGATGACCTGCTTTCTATTGACAGCTAAAGCAGACCAACCAGCTGCATAAAGTGGAGGATGGTGATAAATGAATCAGACTCTCCCACCTAGGCTGGTGCCTTACTGATTAACCTGGTGTATAAGAGCCTCATCAACTCCCACCCCCCACCCCACACACAATTGCCAAGTGAGCAGGAGTGCCTTTAATTCTGAGCTTTTCAGGGCAGGGAAAGAGGGGACAGAGGAGAAAGAGGTAAGCAAGGGTCAATACCAGATCACACAAGCCAATCAGCCTCCTCATCAATCTCGGACCAGAAAAGTGTAGCTTCTGGTTCCCCGAGTCTGGCTGTGAGAGTGGCATTGGCCTTGGCTTTGGCCCAGGACACATGTTTTTTTTTTGTTGTTGTTGTTGTTTTTGTTTTTTGTTCTCTTTTGGGGAACTGAGTACTGGTACTCCTCAGCTTAAAGTTGCAAAGACCATAGGAAAGCTCAGGTCTTCCTTCACCAAGACCTGGTCCTTCATCAGCTGCCTCCATTAATAGAATTTTGAGAGGAGAGAGTCCAAAGTCCCCTCAGTTTAGTGTCCTCAAACTGTGTTTCGAGATTCTGTGTTTCTAGAAGCTGACGCTCTGTAGTCACGAGGGAACCAAGTAGATGGATCTCCTCTGCTTTCCCCACACCACCCCAGAGCCAACCAGAGCAGCTCTGTTTTTATCAATCTCGTTTATTGGAGTTTTGTTTGAAAATAGAATTTTTCTGCTTTGAAATACTGTTTGAAATTCATTGACTGTAGGACAAACTTGTCCTTTCAGAAATGAGCCAAGATGGTTACAGGGGCCCTAACACCCAATTTAAATTCTTTTCAGCGCATCCACCTTCTTTTTCACTTATATATACATTGCCTTCTTGTGATGGAAATAAAAAACAGGTTATTTGCCAACATCTATGTTGTTGTTGTTGTTAGGTGCTGTGAAGTCGAGTCCGACTCATAGTGATCCTCATAGGGTTTTCAGTGGCTGTTTTGGGATTGCCTTGGGAGTGGGTTGCCATGTCCTTCTCCGGTTTTTGCGGTGCTGGGAGTCGAACTCAGGACCTCAGAGACTGCAGAGCAGTGCTCTACCAACTGATCTAAACCCCAGCCCAGGCAACATCTATAGATTGCTATAAAATAAGCTATGTAAAAGTCCAGTTAGTTCAGGGCTCAGCTGCAGGCATCACTGCTCCAGGAAGTCTTCTCTAAACTGTTATAGGGACTTGACTTCTTATTCATTCAATCAACAAATATTTACTGAGCACCAGTTACATGCCAGGTACCTGGGAAATAGTACCAAACAAACAAAAATGTTCTCTCAAGAAGTTTCCATTCTAATTTGGAAAGACAAGATGGTAAGACAAAAATACATGCTAATGGTATGATGATGTGGGAATATCCTTATATGTTGTGTAATATATCCTTATATTACTCCCAGAATAATTGAATGTTTGGATTTTTTTTCACAATACTAGGGGTTGAACCCAGGCCTAACGCATGCTTTGCACCTCTACACCTAGCTGCACCCTAAGCCATGTTTCATTCTTTTATCTTGGGACATGGTCTCACTAAGTTATGCAGGCTCCCTCTGGCCTCAGACTTTCAATGTTCCTGCCTCCTCCTGCCTCTGCCTCCCAAGTCACTGGGATTATTGGCCTGCGCCAAACATGGCCCTTCATTCTGTTTGTGAGATTCTCAAAGAATCACAGGATTCTACCAAGAAGAAAGTAAGATCAGACTCAAAGGTCACACCCATTTTGACACTAAACATAGCTATTTAAACATTTTCATTTGAAATATTTCCAAAAATAATGTTTCTATGCAGGCAGTCCTCACAATGGTTTTCTTTTTAAACCTCACAAACGGTTTTTGAAGTGCTTGATTCTTAGTTGATGAGACTTAAACCAGATCCCAGAGTGAAAGCTCTTCCTTTCCCATGTCCTCTGAACTTTCCTTGTCTTTCTGTCCTGCCTCAGGTTGATGTTTTATGTGTTTAGCCTTGTATTCCCAACTGGACAATAAGCTCTTTCAAGACACAAACTTCATTATAAACTTGGGACTGAATCCATAGTAGAAATTCAGTAAAGACTTGATTACATTCCTATCTCCCAGCAATATTTTTGCTTGCTGGGATGGTGTCTTCAGAAAATCTTACATAGAAGCAGAGAAAATTGCAATTGACAAAGAGGTATGTGTTAGTAGACAAATTCTGTAAACTTACCCAATGATTAATCCAATAGACTGAATGTTCACAAAGGAATTCCCAGTGGTTTTCTGATTAGTGGAATGTAGACTTTGCCCTGGAAAGTACAAAACAGAGGGAGCTGTATGCAACTCAGGTTAACTTTTTGTCATCAGTGTGAACAAGGGTCATGTGGCTTTGGCTTCAGCCTGATCATGGTTTCCTCACATAAGAAATACAAATTTGGTAGTTTCAGTGTATCCTCTAAAACTATATTCTAGAAGTCAAAATACCTAGGCTATTGAGATTGGCACCCAATAAGCCAGGATTGAGATACAAACTTTGTGCTAGGCTCTTTAATGATTAAACCTTATAGTGGTATAGATAGAGCACCTTATAGTGGTGGTCACACTGGGGAACTTGTTCTATGGGGTTATACCAAGACTTCCCAAGTGGTATATGAACACAAACGGGCATGATATTTAAACAACATTTGCACTGGAAATGGTTCAAATGTTATCCATCATTTTATTTACTTATTTATTTATTTTCCATACTCGGTATTTGGGTTTTGTGTTAACATCTGTGTAGCCATCTTGGTTTTCAGCCACCATTTCATAAGTTAAGTTTCGGTTTTTTGCCTCAAGGAAGTCATTTCGGGAAAACAGAAACTTAACTTGGCTTCTTGGTTTTGCCCTGCCTTACTTAATCTGTTATCCCTTCTGGCCCCAGGCTCAGCCACTTTGGACATAATCTGATTTAAAAATGGCTGCAGTCATGGGTGGCGCTGTTTGTGGTACCACCTGGAACCACTCACCTAACGTCTGCTTCAACTGGAAAATTCCACTCTACCCCCGTATAAGGAGCCATCTTGCTGTACCTTGCTGCTGGTCTCATTTCCGGAGGCAGCCACTCTGTCCTTCTGCTTATTAAAATCTCTCATCGAGTTCTTAAGTGCTGAGTGGGCTTTGGGAGACACTTTCACTGAGGGTGGAACCCATGGCCTTGGACATGGTAGACAAATAGCTGCTCTATCACTGAGCTGTAGCTTCAGCCCTTTCTCTTTTTTTTTTGACAGGGTCTTGCTAAGTAGCATAGGCTGCCCCTGGCCTCAGACTTGCTTCCCTCTTGCTCAGCCTCCTGAGTTGCTGGGATTACAGGTGTGTGACACAGTGCCTAGTTCTAAGCATCATTATTTAGGAACTACTGGGCTTTTTGACAAAGAAACATGTTCTGTTTGACAAGTGTATATTCTCTGACCTGAAATTCACAGATCAGGACAGGTCCTCTTCCAAGGAGGGTCTGGGTGGCTACAAGAAGGAGCATAACTTGAGGCCTGGACAAAGAGTAATGGAGTCATACTAGGAATACTAGTGTCATTGGTGGTGCAGCACAAATGCAGCTCAGCATTGCCAGTTAGCCTAAGCAATTCCCCTTGTCAGACCTCTACTCAGGTTAAGATGAGTTCTCTGTTGCAGAAAAGGATTTCAGGGTAAGCCAGAAAATGAAACAAAACCAGTGAATTTATAGTACACATCCAAGACATGAACACAGGCCTCTTAGGAGGAGAGTGGGCTTAGGTGTCTTCTCAGTGGATATATAATTTGTGGCTTTTGGAGTTACATTGCTCAAAAGATGTAATTTGCAATTCAATTCAAAGTCTAAGCAGAACGATGAGCTGGCTTTCCTATTTTTTCTATCCTAAAGAATTTCCCGGGCTGGGATTTAGCTCAGTTGGTAGAGTGCTGCGCTGCAGTCTCTGAGGTCCCGAGTTCGATTCCCAGCACCGCAAAAATGGGAGAAGGGCCTGGCAATCCACTCCCAAGGCAATCCTGAAACTGTCAGCCATTGAAAACCCTGTGAGGGTCGCTATGAGTTGGATACCGACTCAACGGCACCTAACAACAACAACAACAAAGAATTTCCCAGGGAGCCAGCCGGGTGGCATAGTCCTGGAACCCCAGTGGCTCTGGAGGCGGAGGCAGGAGGATCACCAGTTCGAGACCAGAGGCAGTCTGCGTAACTTAGCGAGACCCTGTCTCAAAAAGTAAAAAAAATGGGCTGGGGGCGCAGCACTTGCAAAGCAAGTGGTCCAGCACTTGCAAAGCATGCAGGCATGAGGCCCTGGGTTCAACCCCCAGAACTGCAAAAAAAAAAGAAGAAGAAGAATTTCCCAGAAATGTCAATGACATTTTTAAGATTTAGCAAGTGCCAATAAGACAGAAACAGGCCAAAATAGGTCAAAAGAAGAAGTTCCATTGTTAGGATTTAAAAGATTAAGTAGAAATGTTTTGGTAAACCTTCTACTTGAGAAACTTTCCTCTAGTAAAATGAGATTATAAGGTGGCCCAGGAGGTCTTGATAAGAGTCACAAAGGAGTCTTCTGGGCATGTCCTGACTGCAAACATGGCCCATAATTCTATTTGCAAGGTTCTGAAAAAAGCACAAGATTGTCGAGGGGGAAGTAAGGTTACACTCAAGGTCACATGCATTTTTACCCTAAACACAGCTATTTTAACACCCCCACTTAAAATCTCTCTCAACACAATGTCTCTAGACAGTCCTCACAACAGTTTTCTTGGTAGTTGGGTTGAAGTCCTTGGCTTTCAGCTGGTGATATTTAAACCAGATCCCGGCATAAAAGGTCTTTTCCCCTCCCATGTCCTCTCAAATTTTCTTTCTCTCCTGCCTCACTAGGACTTGTCTGTCTCTTGTCACCGCATAGATGACCCCTGGTCAGGATGCTATCAGGTCATCCTCTCAAGTTTGAGATTCAGAAGCACAAAGCCATTTGAGGTTTTCCCTGTGAGAAAACGGATCCTCTGCCAGGAAATCATGGTAAATACCAGTGGTCACATCTTATCAACTCTTTGAAAGAGAACACTGTACCTCACACAGACTTTCAAGTTCTTTTCTGACAGGTTAATGATGCTTAAAAAGGAAAGTCAGGTGCAATTTTCCAGCTCAGAGGGTTTAGTGGAAGATGTTGTACCCAGCGGCTCAATCCCAGAAAAATACTCCAAGATACAAATGGATCAGGAGCAGAAAAGTTTATTTAGACCAGCCGACTGGCTACTTTCAGTCCAAGGAGTGGACTTTCAGAAAGCAGCATCCGACTCACAGTGGTTAGGGGCTTCATAGGGTGGGGGGCGGAGAAGCAGAACTACAGAAGCAGGAACTTTTTTACGGTAAAGGGGTGGGGGTACAAAACAAGTTTCCACTTTTCCAAAGCTCAGCCCATTACTGGAATTCAAGGTTGTCTTGTGACACCACCTTTTTCTTAATCCAGCCCTTCTGTAAGCACAGCCATTTTGTGACACAGCTGCACTTATCTGCTTTTGTTGAGGGCTGGTTTTCAAGGAACAAGTGATTTTAATGTGACCTTAGGCCTGCTTTCACACGGACTCCTTGAGTTATTTACTTTTTGTGAACTACATAGCTGAAGCACATTGCTTTTGTGTCTCTATTTTATGTAAAACATTTTTTCTTTTATACTTGGTTCTACTTCCAAGCATTGCAAGTATTCTAAGTTGCTATGAAAAAATATTTTTAGAGATTGGAGTCAGTGAATCATCTAGCATTGGCATTGTTTTTCTTTTTCAGATGAGGACCAGGCCTATCAAAAAGGCCTATCAGGTCACACATAACAAGTCAGAAAGAGAGAGAATAGAGCCCAAGACCTCTCATTTTAAAACTGTGTTTTCTAATCATTTCTTTTTTGAATCAAGATGCCTTTTGATAAACATAAAAAAAAAATCTCACCTTCTCCTCCAGAAATTCTGGTACTGTCAGCGGTGGTGGGGATGAGATGCAGCCAGTGCTGCTGCCTAGCCTGAGGAGTTCCCCTAGTTGGGACCTCTACCCAGGTTAAGCCTAGTCCTTGACCTCACTGCAGGAAAGAATTTCAGGATAAGTCAGAAACTGAAACAAACTTATAGATCTTATGATATACATGTTTTAGAATAATTGTGGGCACTCAGAGAGAAAGTGAGGTGCTTCAAAGGAGAACACACAGTACATGTCCAAGACATGGACGTGGGCTGTAACAGAGAAGGAGGGGAGGAAGAAGGGAGAGAGGAAGGGAAAGAGGATAGAGGGGGAGAAGAACGTAGGTGTCTTCATAATGGATATATATATATATATATATATATATATATATATATATTGTTGTTGTTGTTAGGTGCCGTCGAGTCGGTATCCGACTCATAGCGGCGACCCTCTGTACAACAGGGGAAACACTATTGTCAGTGCTTCTCTGCTGTTCATAGGGTTTTCAATGGCAGATTGACTTTTGGGAGGGGGTTGCCAGGTCCTTCTCCCAAGCCTACAGCATCTGGTGTTCCCAGGCGGTCTCCCATCCAGGTACTAACCAGGCCCGACCCTGCTTAGCTTCCGAGATCTGGTGGGACCGGATGCCACAGGGCTACTGCTGCAGGCCCATATATATATATATATATATATATATATATATATATATATATATATATATATGTATGCATGCTTTGTGGGCTTTGTAAGGTACATTGTTAAGGTTTAGGGAGGTGCCAATGAGATTATAGGATGGTACAAGGGAATTGTCTAGGCATATGTTGACTATAAATATGGCCCATAATTCTGTTTGTGAGATTAAGGTTAAACTCAGAGGTCGAATACATTTTGGCCATAAGCATGGCTTGTTACTATTTTAATGTTTTCATTTAAAATCTCTGTCAAGCCAGATGTCCTGGTGGTAATGTGTAATGGGATGTACTTCAGCCTGATGTTTTTAAGGAGATGGTCAGCAGTGGTAATGTGTAATGGGATGTACTTCAGCCTGATGTTTTTAAGGAGATGGTCAGCAGATGGCACTAACTCACTATAGTATCCCTCTCACTCATTGGCGGAGCGGGAGTGGTTCTTGAAGTGGAATCTGGGGAGTATCAAACCTTGAAGACAGTGCTAGGAAATCCTTGTTCATTGATTTTGTGTGTGTGTGTGTGTGTTTTGTTTGTTCCGTACTGGGGGATTGAACTCAGGGCCTTGTGCATGCTAGGCAAGTGCAAGTTCCTGACAAAGTGAGGCCAAGTGCCATGGCTCACACCTGTAATCCTAGGGGTTCAGGAGGCGGAGGCAGGAGGATCACAAGTTCAAGGCCAGAGGCAGCCTTTGTAATTTGGTGAGACCCTGTCCCAAGATAAAAGGGAAAACAGAGCTGGAGGTGCAGCTCAGTAGTATAGCACTTGCAAAGTATGTATGAGTCCCTGGGCCCAAGCCCCAAGAACCACAATAAATACATAAATGAAAATTAAAAATAAATTATAAATTGGAATCCCCTTGATCTTCTAGGGTTAATGTAAGGAATAAATGATCACACATAGTATGTGTTGTTGTTGTTGTTAGGTGCTGTCAAGTCGGGCCTGACTTGTAGTGACCCTATGAACACTAGAACGAAACACTACCCTACACTGTGCCATGCCTGGCACTATGTCAGAGCTTCTCTGCTATGCATAGGGTTTTCAATGGCTGATTGTTTGGGGATTGTTTCAAGAGTGGATTGCCAGACCTTTCTCCCTTTTTGGTGGTCTGGAGGATCAAACTTCAGGCCTCAGAGAGTAAAGAGTACCACTCTACCAAATGAGATAAACCCCAACCCCAACTGAGCTAACATAGTATATGGGAGGAGCTTAATAAAGATATTTTTCCTGTGCAGTGCTATGATTGATGGCCTTTTCTTAGGCCTTTTAAAGCATGCTTCTTGGCCAACTTATTGCAGTCTTATCCTACTCCTTTATGCTTTAGCATTATGAAGAACTTGCTTGATCTCAAATGAAAAATTCAAAAAGATGAAAGAGTATGCTTAGTATATAAGTCTTTTTCAATTTGGAATTCATCTGCATTATTACTTAATAAATGTGGCATTTGCTTCAGTAACAATTGTAATCATTTATTACTCAAAGCAATGTTTGTTTATACACAAGCACCCACTGGACGGTGTATGTTAAGTAGTGCCTATGAGTAAATTGTCCACAGCCATAGCACCCTGGCATCCGATCCTGTCTGATCTCGGAAGCTAGGCAGGGTTGGCCTAGTTAGTCCTTGGATGAAAGACCACCTGAGAATACCAGGTGTTGCAGCCTAGGGAGAAGGACCTGGCAATCCACTCCCAAAACAATGTGCCACTGGAAACCCTATGAATAGCAGAGAAGCATTGACAATCGTGCTGGGCATGGCACAGTGTTGGGTGGTGTTTCTTTCTATTGTACACAGGGTTGCTATGAGTCAGACCCAATTCGACAGCACCTAACAACAACAACATGGGTAAATTAACCAATAACAAAGAAATGAGGAGAAAGGCTTCTGAGCCATTAAAATAGATGTTACAAAGTTGTCAGATAGAAGTTTATGTGCTTTACTCATAGCCCAAGCCTTCAGAGTCTTACTCTACAAGTCTCTTTACTATAAATCTTTTAAATACTGACTTGAAAATATGGATTAAGAATTATATGTTGTTGTTGTTGTTGTTAGGTGCCGTCAAGTCGAGTCTGACTCATAGCGACCCTCATAGGGTTTTCTTTTTTTTTTATTAGAAATTTTTAATGTACATCATAATGTGATTCATTTTGACATGCTTTTCATTGTGACAATTTTCATATATGCAATTTGATAAGCATTATTCATATAGGTTACCCTTACCCTCCTCTATGTTTCCCCCCCTCCCCCCTTCCCATCTAAGTTTTCCATCCAAGTCTTCTTTATCTTTTACTATGTAGTATTTTTCTATATGTCCTTGGGTTCCATTTCTGTTTAAGATAGAAACTTTTCTTGTAGTGGTCTTTGTTTCTATCTTGTTAGAACAATTACATGCAATTTCTAGTCCATTTA
>VMDO01003779.1:121879-136921 GCA_007922755.1 Pedetes capensis
ATGAGTGAGAACATGTGTTGTTTCTCTTTCTGAGCTTGTGTTCGTTCACTTAAAATAATTTTCTCTAATTCCATCCATTTTGCTGCAAATGACCCTATTTCATTTTTCTTGATTGCTGAATAGTATTCCATTGTGTATATATACCATAGTTTTTTAATCCATTCTTCTGTTGAAGGGCACTTTGGTTGATTCCATATCTCATAGGGTTTTCAATGGCTGATTGTTTCGGGGTTGCCTTGGGAGTGGGTTGCCACATCCTTCTCCCATTTTGTGGTGCTGGGAATCAAACTCAGGACCTCAGAGACTGCAGAGCAGTGCTCTACCAACTGAGCTAAATCCCAGCCCAAGAATTACATAGATACATTTAATTAACATTTTGACACCTGAAAAGAGAATTACTGGATTAAATGATAGATCTCAAAATACTATTATAGCACAGAGAAAAGGAAGTGGGGAATATGAAATGTTAAGAGGTGGAGAGAATGAACTGACAAGGTCTTTGACACGTCTAACTGTGGTTCCAGGGAAAAGTGTAGAGGAAATGGGAATAGTTGAAGGGCTAACGAGGAACTTTCCAGAATTGATAAAATACGTATTTCTGTCTAGCCATACATATTACAGAAAGCACAATGTCTACCAAATGAATAATTAAAAAGAAATAAACAAAAAAATTACAGTCAAATTTCACAACACAAAAGACAAAATATCTTTATAATTATCCAAGAAAACAGCTAACTTTCAAGGGAACAATCAACTGACAGCAAGACGGATGTGATGTTACTTACGTGACAATGAAAGCTAGTATTTAACTCTCTTCTGGAGCTGTGGCCAAGCACTGTGTTGCACACTTGTGATCCCACTGACCCTGGAAGCTGAGGCAGGAAGATTGCAAGTGTGAGGCCAGAGGCAGCCTGTGCAATTTAGCAAGAACATGTCTCAAAAAATGAAAATAAAAAATTAAGTGACTAAGGATGCAGCTTGGTGGTAGAACCTGAGGTGTTGGGTGATTCAGTCCCCCAATCCTAAAAAAAAAAATCAAACCCTGAAGCTATGTAATGGCGGAACTCTTTTCATGCATGAGGATAAAATAAGAACATTTCAGGTAACTAAACATAAAGTTGCCTGAAGCCATAGCCCTGTGGCATCCGATCCCATCAGATCTCGGAAGCTAATTGACCCTAAGCAGGGTCAGGCCTGGTTAGTACCTGGATGGGAGACCTCCTGAGAACACCAGAAGCTGTAGGCTTGGGAGAAGGACCTGGCAACCCCCTCCCAAAAATCAATCTGCCATCGAAAACCCTATGAACAGCAGAGAAGTACTGACAATAGTGTTTCCCCTGTTGTACAGAGGGTCGCTATGAGTCGGATACCGACTCGACGGCACCTAACAACAACAACAACAAACATAAAATTAGAGGATTCACACTTCTTGATTTTTAAAGCTTGTAACAAAACTGCAATAATCAAGACTGCACTGTTGTAAGAATAGTCATAAGCGTAAAAGAGTAGAATTCTAAGTTCATAACTAAACTTGCGGGTTCACAGTCAATTGAACTTCATCCGGAGTGTCAAGACCATTAGACAGGGAAAGAAGAGTTTTTCACCAAATGCTGCCAGGTCAACTGAATATCCACATGCAAAAGAATAAAAAGTGGGATCCTTGCTTCATACCACATGTTGTTGTTGTTGTTGTTAGGTGCCATTGAGTCGGTATACGACTCATAGTGACCCTCATAGGGTTTTCAATGGCTGTTTCTGGATTGCCTTGGGAGTAGATTGCCAGGTCCTTCTCCCATTTTTGTGGTGCTGGGAATTGAACTCGGGACCTCAGAGACTGCAACGCAGTGCTCTACCAACTGAGCTAAATCCCAGCCCCCTCATACCACATACAAAAATTAAATCAAAATGGCTCAAAGACAAATGTAAGAGCTTATACCATAAAATTCTTAGGAGAGAAAAACATAGGTGTAAATCTTAATGAATTTGGGTTAGTCAATGGTTTCTTTTTTTTTTTTTTTTTTTTTTTTTGTGGTACTAGAAGTTGAACCCAGGACCTCACACTTGCATGCTTTGCAAGTACTGGACCACTGAGCTGCACCCCTAGACCTTTTTTTTTTTTTTTTTTTTTTTTCACTTTTTTGAGACAGGGTCTCGCTAAGTTACACATGCTACCTCTGGTCTCGAACTTGCGATCCTCCCACCTCCGCCTCCCGAGCCACTGGGATTACAGGCGTGCGCCACTGTGCCTGGCAGTCAATGGTTTCTTAGACACCAAAATCAAAAGCAACCAAAGAAAAAATAAGTTAGACTTCATCAAAATTTAAAAATGTTTGTCCTCCAAAGGAAAGTGAAAAAGATAACCCACTGAGTGGGAAAAATATTTTGCAAATCATACGCTAAGGGTCTAGCATTCAATGTATATGAGGTGTGGTCTAAAATTACAGTGAATGTTTAAATATTATTACAGTAAAAGACACATTGCCATTAATCCCCCTCAAAATATTCCCCCTGGTTTCAGTCACACTTATCTCATCATTCTTGCCACTTTCTAAGCAGTTCCGGAAGTCCTCTTTCATGAATGTCTTTAGCTGTGCTGTCATGGCTGCCTCCATGTCCTGAACGGATTCAAAATGTTTACCTTTCGTGGTCATTTTGACCTTGGGGAAGAGCCAGAAGTTATGTGGTGCTGGATGCAGTAACAAAGGTGGATGAGAACACATTGTAATATTTATTTGACAGAAATTGCCGTACCGGAAGAATTGTTTGTGATCCATGATTCAGGGATACTTTAAAACACACCTTCTCTCAAAACTAGCTAACACCTGACTGCACCGAACAAGTTGAAACTCATCAAGGCACGGCTTGCCACTTCTCTTACTGAAGATTACCTGCCTTTTTGTTGGATGGCACTCAGCAGTAGCAGTCACTGTATTTTTTAATCACACCTCACAAGGATAGGGTTCCCAGCCAGAGAAATTTCTAACTGGTTATAAACTGAACTCCCAGGAGCTGGGCAGATGCTGATCTAGAAGGGGCAAATATTATATATATTTGTTGTTGTTAGGTGCCATCAAGTTGAGTCCATAGTGGCCCTATATACAATAGAACAAAACACTCCCTGGTTCTGTGTCAGGCACACAATCTTTTTTATGTTTAAGCCCATTGTTGCAGACAGTGTGTCAATCTGTCTAGTTGAAGGTCTTCCTTGTTTGTTGTTGTTGACCTACCACCCTCCAAAACATGATATCCATCTCCAGGGATGGTCCCTCCTGACTACAGGTCCAAAATACATCAGACGCAGTCTGGCCATCCTTGCTTCTAAGGAGCACTCTTTTTGCACTTCTTTTAGAACAGATCTGTTGGTTCTTTTGGCAGTCCATGGTATATTCAATATTCATCTCCAGCACCATAATTCAAAAGCATCAATTCTTTTCCTACAGCCATTATATTCACTGTCCAGTTTTGATAAGCTTATGATATGACTGAAAATATCATGTCATGAGTCAGGCACACTTTTGTCTTCAATGTGACATCTTTACTTTTCATCAGTACTTAATATACACCCATTAAAATAACATCAAACCAGGCTCTGTGGCACACACTTGTAATCCCAGTCACTCAGGAAGCTGAGGCAGGAGGACTACAAGTGCAAGGCCAGAATATTTTGTAGTATTTATTTGACAGAAATTGCCGTACTGGAAGCATTGTTTGTGATCCAGTTTAAAGCACACCTTCTCAATCTCCTCAATTTATCAACACCTTGTGCCAGGTCCAGATCCACTCATGATGGATAGACAGAGTCCCCACATGAGGAAGAGTATCTTTAATAAAGGCATCGAAGGGAAAATCTACTGAAAAGGGAAAAAGTACCTTCTGCCTTGGAGGGAAATTCTTCTGAAAAGGGAAGAGTACCTCCAAAAGGTCTCTTCATGGAGAGGGACTTGGAGCCTCATCTTTTCTTTTTCTTAAATTTTAATTGGTCAGTATGGTAGATTTCTGGAAATATTAATGAAAAATAATCTTCTGGCTCTGTGGGCAATGCTAATTCAAATTGGCAGTTGACAAGCCTCAGGCTTTCTTGAACAGGAAATCCCTGAACGACTTCCTACAGCGTAAACTCCTTAAACAAAAGCCTTTGTACGACAGCTCTACAGTAAGCAAAAGCACCCATAGCAAAAGCATCCATTCGTCATAACAACAGACTCAATGGGGTGACACACAAGTGAGAGTTAACTGCCATAAATTCCTGCATAAAGTTAAGAATAGTCAATTGTTACAGGAAATATAGATACTCAGATCATCTTGGTTTATTTCTTTGAAATAATCACAATTTGTCTCTGAGTTCCTCTTCCACCCTGGTTGCCACCTGACACTCTTGTGACCATTGATCAGGTGATTCCATCAATGCAACCAACTTCCTTGTCCTTGTTCTGAACTTTCATAAGATTTAATGAATTGTAATTCTGTATAAAAAGGCTGGGTTATCTGGAAATAAACGGAACAGATTCACACTGCCTCCAAGCTGCTGTGTCTGTTACCCATCGCCAACTCCTCATCCGCCTTCGGGAAACCCTGGATTTTAGGCTGAAGGTGGTCTGTGGCAACCGTGTCTCAAAATAAAAAAAACTTTCAAAAAGCTGGGAGTGAGGCTCAGTAGTAGGACATTTGCCTAGCATGCTCAAGGTCCTGGGTTCAACCTCCTAGTACTGAAAGAAAAAAAAAAGCATCAAAATCTGTAACATCCAAATCGAAGTATCACAGAGAAAAATTATCGAGTGCACCATTTTGTGGAAGATCTTAACGTATTTCTTATTTATTGAAAGGAACAACTGAGCTATAGTTAATAGTCCTATACAGAGCTATACACTCAGTGATTAAATATACATTTGTTCAATTACAAATTACAAAAACTGACCAAGTACTAGGTCAGGAAACCAGACTTAATAGATTTCAAAGACCACGTATCACACAGATCTCATTTGTTATAAAAAGGGTGCCAAACAATGTATACACCTCTTGAGGATGAAAACTCTCCATTTTGTTTATTTAAGACTGCATTACAGGTTTGTTCTGCTAACTCCTGTCTCACGTGCACATTGCTTGGTAGACTTCTGTGGTGAGCATGTAAACCCTTTCAGCACCATAGCCAAAGAAACAGGGCTTGCTGCTTGAGGCCTCTCGATCTCCCCTGGTGCACCTCACACACAGCACCAGGCATCTCACTCTTACCACAAATGCGTGTAGTGGTCAGGTGCGTTGGAGGTTCGGTGGCATACTTACGCCTCCATTGCCGTTCATTTCACAATGTTCTCGAGTTTCAAATACCACTTCAAAATGATCTTGCACTCCTCCAATGACAATGATGCCTCTGTTATTTTCACTGACTGTCCTGCCTGTAGCATGGTGGCTCTAGCCTTCATTTGATTAACATAATCTTTTTAGTAAAAGGAGAAAGATTTATACAATCTGAAGAGAAACCAGACTATGATTAATGCCATTTTTTGAGTGGACATCATGCTGTACATCGCTACAGTAATTCAATTCAACTTTGAAAAGTAATACATAAGCCGAGCATGGTAGCACACTCCTGTAATCCCAGCGGCTTGGGAGGTGGAGGCGGGAGGATCATAAGTTCGAGACCAGAGGCAGTCTGAGTAATTTAGCAATACCCTGTCTCAGATAGTAAAAAAAAAAAAAAAAAAAGGGCTGGGGGCGCAACTCGGTGGTTCAGCACTTGCAGAGCATGCAGGCGTGAGGCACGGGGTTCAACCCCCAGTACCTCAAAAAAAAAGTAATACATAGATAACATTGCTTAAAATGTGTATTTTTGGCACCCCCATATTTAAAATCTCCTCATGTTTTTAAGTGAAAAGCCCTAACCTCTCAGTAACCCTACAGTGATCTTCTATGTTCCTGAAGTGTTCATCTTTTGGGGTGTCTCCTCTACTCACAAGGACTCCCTTTATTCTAGAATAGTCCTCACCTCCCTGGCAACCATGACCATACAATGGGTTGCCCTGTATACATCCCTTCCCACGATGGCCACAGTTAGTTGGACCAGAGGTGAAGTACAGCCAGGCCAACAAGACTCTCTCTCTCTCCCAGGGAATCTGACTGGATAGAATTGCTGTCCATCGCCCACTCTTGCCACGGCCACAGCTGATTGGAGTATAAGTGGAACCCCGATTCAAACTGAGCCAATCAGATTCAATCTCTCAGACAGATCTTGAGGGGGATGCAAATAGGATGGTCCTCTCTGTGAGTCCCAAACAGAGAAAGATCTGCAAAGAGGAACCAAAGTTCTTACCAAGAGGAGAGACCACACAATGAAGAGGGAGAGATTACAAGACAGACTGACTAGAGAGGGGGACCTAGAAAGGAGAAAAACTTAGAGTAATCAAGTT
The DNA here is from genome assembly GCA_007922755.1 of Pedetes capensis. Lineage (NCBI taxonomy): Eukaryota > Metazoa > Chordata > Mammalia > Rodentia > Pedetidae > Pedetes > Pedetes capensis. Next base: position 128,284 of record VMDO01003779.1, read on the forward strand.
AGAGAGACAGGCTGAAAAGTGGAGCATGTAAGGCAAGACTGGGGCTGCAGCCGCAGCGCTGTGGCATCCGATCCCATCAGATTTGAAGCTAAGCAGGGTCGGGCCTGGTCAGTCCTTGGATGGGAGACCACCAGGGAACACCAGATACTGTAGGCTTGGGAGAAGGACCCATCAACCCACTCCCTAAAATCAATCTGCCATTAAAAACTCTGAATAGCAGAGAAGCACTGACAACAGTGTTTTGCCTGTTGTGTGTAGGGTCGCTATGAGTCAGACACCAACTCAATGGCAATGAACAACAACAACAACAAGGCAAGATTGAGGTTAATAGAGCAAAAACCACTCAGTGTGGGACAGGATAAGAGAAAACCAGAGAGTGATGGCCTGGATTCTTCTGGTTCTACAGTTTCTGGTTCCCGCCCTCCCTGGAGCTAGCTGGCACTAACAGCAATGTCTGGAAGTGTTATCCAAAGGCCACTAGGCCTCAACTCAGCCTCAACGCAGCAGGTGCTCACTTTCCCAGCATTCACAGGGATGGGGTGCTCAGCCAGAGAAATTTTTTTAGCTGAGGGGGGAGTGGGTTGCTGGGTCCTTCTCCCAAGCCTACAGCCCCTCATGTTCCCAGGCAGTCTCCCATCCAAGTACTAACCAGGCCCAACCCTACTTAGCTTCTGAGATCTGATGGGATCAGATGCCACAGTGCTATGGCTACAGGCAAGCCAGAGAAATTTCTAACTGATTATAAATTAAACTCCCAGGAGCTGGGCAGATGCTGATCTAAAAGGGACAAATCCAGCCCAGGCCAGTGGTGGCCAAAGGAGCTACACTGGGCTCCTTTGGCAAGGAGATCAGGGAAAGCTGTTTGTCCTGGTTATAAATAATGTCCTCTCCTCCAATCCTCCTGGCCCATTTCCTGACAGGTCTGGAATGGTTGGGAAAAGGGCAGTGAGTGCATCTTACTCCATATTACTCCCCATTCCCTGTTTTGTTTTTCCAAATACAAAACCCTGTCCATTTGGACCAGTCATTTTCACTCCAGGAACAGGAATAGTTACCCATGACAGAGACCTGGTATCTGGAAAAGCTGGGTGTCTTTAGAAGAACTTGAAAAAAGCTGGGCGTGGTGGCGCACGTCTGTAATCCCAGCGGCTTGGGAGGTGGAACCAGGAGGATTGCAAGTTCGAGACTAGAGGAAGTCTATGTAATTTAGCGAGACCCTGTCTCAGGAAGTAAGCAAAAAAAAATAAAAGGGTTGGGGGTGCAGCTCAGTGGTCCAGCACTTGCAAAGCATGCAGGCGTGAGGCCCCGGGATCAACCCCCAGTACCACAAAAAAAAAAAAAAAAAAAAAAAAAAAAAAAAGAGCTTGAAAAAGAAGAAAGGAGAGAGAGAGAGAGAGAGAGAGAGAGAGAGCCCATCATTTGGAGTCAGGGCAACTAGGCCAGCTGGAGAAGGCAACAGGTTTGAGGGGAGCCAAAGGACCACTAGGCCAAGTTGCCAGACCCTGGGCCAGCTATTGTATAATCTCCACTGTGCTGGAAAGAAAGACAAAAGTTAGGACATGTTTTTAGCTTTGCTTAGGAGCCCAGAACATGCTAACAACTCCAGGAATCTCTGCTCTTCTCTGCAAATGGAAAATATGACCCATGAGAACTTGGCTGCTGGAGTGTCCAGTTGCCCAGCCCTGTAACTTAGGACACCACCTTGTGACTGCTTTCCAGAGCCCCTGTGTCCTGAGAAGGTGGCTCATTTTAATGGTTAGAAGACAGCATGGCGGCCTCAGAGTCAAAGTACAGAATGTGCATTTATTGACAACTGCCTTGGGCTATGCTTGCAGCCTTAGCCCTGTGGCATCCAAAATCAGTCAGATCTCAGAAGCTAAGCAGGGTGGGACCTGGTTAGTACTTGGATGCGAGACCACCTGGGAACACCAGGTGTTGTAGGCTTGGGACACAAACCTGGCAACCCACTCCCAAAAAACAATCCGCCATTGAAAACCCTATGAACAACAGAGAAGCACTGACAATAGTGTTTCACTTGTTATATGTAGGGTCGCTATGAGTCGGATACTGACTCGATGGCACCTAACAACAACAACAACAATAGCCTTGGGCTACACTGGGTTTCTAGCAAGAACAAATCAAATATAAGGGGAAACATACACAATGAGCAACAGAGCATAGAAAAAGATGTTCTTTCCAGACTTGGTAGAAGAACTGTCATTACCCTATATTCAATAGCTTAACTTTGTGCACTAGAGTTCCAAATTCAGCAAAGACATAAATAAGTTATGTACATTTCAAGTAAAAACATCGCAGTTTATTTCTTTATTTCACCACCATTCACATGTGTGAACTGTGACAAAGGCCTTGCTTACACCTCATGGAGCAGGGCCAAGAAATATGCTTTATATCGGCTATTTGCTCTTCAGCATCAGACTATCATCATTGTGGAGGTGGGCAAAACCGTGCAGAAAGAAAAGGAAGTACATTTGCATTCATGGCACAAATGAAGAACAGTCAAAGCTACCGTTTACTAGTGGCCAATTTCTTATGTTTCTTTAAAAAAAAGAAGAGGCGTAAAGGGGCTTCCTTTTGTCATCTTAGGGACTATGTGCCAACCAGTATCACGGGACAAAGACGATAAGTAAAGGCAGGAGGACACACACAAGCAAAATGCACCAAAACAGAAGTATTTAAATTAACAAGTGACAGTTCACGCATCAGTCTTGCAATGGCTGTCACGCGAGGTGAGGGAGAGGGGTACAAAGGACCACAAGACCTAGTTGCTCAGAGGCCGTTGACGGACTCCAGGAAACCTCAGGGAGGGCACCCCTCTGCGCTGGCGCCGGCCACGCCTGCTCGCACGCTGCTGCCTCCCGGAGGGCACTCTCTCTTGGCCGGCGCCTGCAGCCCGGGGCCGGGATGGGGTGCTCTGGAGGTACTGGAAGGCGCTCTGGCGGCCCACCTGCCTCTCCACGCAGTTAAAGGTGAGGGCGACTCCCACGTTGCTCTTCATGATTCTGGAGGAGCCATCGGACGTGCCATCAAAACACCGGCCAAGCGCGATCTCCTTGGCGGTGCGCGGGTCCTGGTCAGTCACCGTGTAGATGCCATAGTTGTGGCCCAGTGGGTCCAGCGGCGCCAGCATGGTGTACTCACTGGTGTCATTGTTCACGGCCAGGGGCAGGTGGTTGACCAGGTACTCATGCAGCATGGAGTTCACGCTGGCTCGATGGCAGCTGCCCTGGGGGATGATCTTCACCAAGGTGCGGTCCACGCGGTCCTGGTCATAGAGCATCCCGCTGCACTTGAACTCCACACAAGCGGATGAGACGTTGGGCTGGTCTCTGTCCCGCGTGCTCTTCACGTCCCGGATCCCGTACAGCTTCCCCACCGTCTGCCTGTGGGTGCCCCCCATGTTGCGGGATCGCACATTCACCTCCAGCGGCCCCACAATCTTGACCTTGATGAAGCAGGCCCTGTACTCCATTGGCTTGGGCCACCATGCCAGGTAGTCTTCGGTCCAGCTCATGGGGTCATCTTCATTAAAGGGAACTGTGTTGTAGTCATAGCGATCCCCCTCAATCTGGTAGAAACGGAAGTGGGCTGCGCTGGGGGGTGCCTCCTCGCAAGCCCGGAGGTTCTCAAAGGCATAGATGGGCCCATTGCTCTCCTCAGCTGAATTGGGCCGTGGCTTGGCCATGCTGATCCGGAAAGCTGTCTTTTTAACCCGGGGGTCCTCGTGGTCTGTCCGGCGGTACTTGAGCTTGCTGAGGTAGGGCTGAGGGACGCCGATCGCATTTGGGTTGAATTTGGGAGAAGACTCCACGGCTTCCAGCTCCTCCCCAGCCAGGCTTGCCAAGACATAGGCAGAGTAGGCATCAGGGGACCGGTCGTCGCAGAAGGCAGGGACACAGGCCCCGTTGGGACCCGTGAGGACACTGTCAAAGCGGCCCCAGGCCCTAGGGTTGGATGAGAAGCCAGTTCTGGGCTCCAGGTTGATCACAGAGACCACGACGCCCTGGATCTGCTCACTGGGCAAGAACCGCTCACTGCGGTAGGCCCTCACCTTGACGAAGCACCTTCTGCTCTCAGGGACGTCCAGGTTAAAGAGCCTCCTCTCGCGGATCTCCACGTTGCCCACCAGGAAGGTTCTCTCTTCCCTTCTGTTCCTCCTTTGCCTCTCAAATTTAAAATCGCCTTCCTCCTCCCACAGCCCTGTGTCTGGGTTGAGCGACCAGAGTTTCATTGCAGGCACGTGCTCTGGCATCTTGATCTGGGTGGAGTCGAGGTGGACCTTGACCTTGCCAGTGTTAAGTGGCTCGGAGGTGGCATCGTCTGTGAAGTCCACTGAGAACATGCCATACGTCCGGAGAGGGAAGGTGTCTCCTTCGTCATTGATGAAATTCAGGTCACTCTGAGCCGCTGTGGCCGTGGAAATATTCCGGGGATCCAGGAAGGTCACGCTGGCCTTCACCTTCCCTGTGTAGGGCTCCCCATTCTGCCTGTAGAAGCTCCTGGATGGGATCTCCAGCTCAGCCACGGGGTCTTCACCAACCACCTCGCCCAGGGGGATGATGTTGGTCTCCGTGGCGTCCAAAGTGAGGGGCTCCTTCCGCCGGAGCATCTTGATCTCGTGGAACACTGCGCTGCCCTTCCTGTTGAAGGGCAGCGCTTTGGTGGTGTTGACGAATTTCTGCAGCCTGTCCACGAACGTGAGCACCAGCCTCTCAGTGTCCTGGGGGACGTGGAGCGTGAAGGTGCCCTTGTAGCCAGTCATGCTCACGCGGCTGTTTCCCAGGTACACGTGGCCAAAGCGCATGGGTTCTCCGTTGTCGGCTGCACTGACGCGGCCCCGCACGATACTCCGTGTCTTTGCGCACGGCTGGCAGCTGCACTCCGTGGCCACCTTGGTAGGCAGCGTGTACCCGCTGCACTGGATCTCCTTCTCCTGTGTTCTGGAGATGCCACAGCAGTTCTCCACTGCATCCTGGCACCTGGCGCCATTATCCTGCTGCCCTGCACAGGTCTTGACAGGGCAGCGGCCCACGTCATAGTAGAAGGAGTTGGTGGCATTCTGGAAGCAGTCGTGGGGCAGCCGGATAAGGTAGCTCTCGGGGGTTGGGTTGCAAGGCATCTCATCTGGTGCTGGGGAGGAAATGGCGTGGGTGTTAGGATGTAAGTCCAAGTCCTACACAGAGTGCCTCAATGTCTCTCTCTCTCAGTACTGAGGACAAAATCCAAGGCCTCGTACCTGCTAAGCAAGCACTCTCCCATTGACCTCCTCCCAGACTGCACGGTCACCTCTCTGCAGACTTGTATATCTCTGACCCTGACTCTTGAAGAACTCTCTGAGGGAGAGGGAGCAGCTATTACTTAGCCCATTTCATACAGGGGAAGCAGAATTGGGTGCTGCAGCCGCTACAGTAGTGGTTCTCAATGGAGGGGTCTTGAAAATGTGAGAGGGTGTTTTGAGTTATCACCAAAATTGGGGATGCTACTACATATAATGGGCAGGGGCTGTTTATGCTCCACTTCCTGCAAGGCTGAGGACTGTTCTGCATAAAGAATTTTTTCTGGCCAGGCGCGGTGGCGCATGCCTGTAATCCCAGTGGCTCGGGAGGCGGAGGCGGGAGGATCGCAAGTTCAAGACCAGAGTCAGCCTGCGTAACTTAGCAAGACCCTGTCTCAAAAAAGTAAAAAAAAAAAAAAAGGGCTGGGGGCACAGCTCAGTGGTCCAGCACTCGCAAAGCATGCAGGCACGAGGCCCTGGGTTCAATTCCTAGTACCACACACACAAAAAAGAATGTTTTTCTGGCCGGGCGCAGTGGCATGTGCCTGTAATCCCAGCAGTCAGGGGGGTGAGACAGAAGGATGGTGAGTTTGAGGCCAGCCTGGGGTACATAGCAAGACCTTGACTAAAAAAATAAAAAATGAAAAAAAAAAAAGAATTTTTCTGTATCCTACATGACCTTCCTATCTCTCATGAAACAGTCATATAGGTAGAAACGCTGTTTAAAATGATCAGAGCCTGGTATGTTTTTTTACATGGGCTCAACTTTAGCTCAGTTGGTAGAGCGATGCTCTGCAGTCCCTAAGGTTCTGAGTTCAATTCCCAGCACCACAAAAATGGGAGAAAGGTCTGGCAATCCACTCCCAAGGCAATCCTGAAATAGTCAGCCATTGAAAACCCTATGAGTGTCACTATGAGTCCGACTTTATGGCACCTAACAACAACAACCACACAGACTTTTTCAAGAATGCAACTACCATATAAGTCAATCAAAGATTGTACTTTGTTTAGCTTGGAACAATACCAAGAATTGTTCTTCATCTTAGAAAAATCACGTCCTTACAACATTCTCCAAGGACTGGGAGCCACCAAAACCATACCTTTGTATCCATCAGCATTTACAGCTATCACATTCCTGGTGACTCTGGATTTAAGTGCAAATGTCTGACTTCTTCATTTGTCTTCTCGTATGATTGTGCCAAAGCGTTTACATATTGAAATAATACTATTTTTGTATTAAAGTTATTTTCTCTATTTATTCTTTATATTATAGCTAGGGCCATGTGCACAAATATTTGAAAATTATCTTAGCTAAGCTATTATCTGGGTCTGGGGTTTAGCTTAGTTGGCAGAGTGCTGCTCTGCACTCCCTGAGGCCCTGGGTTCAATCTCCAGCAAAGCAAAAATGGGAGAAGGACCTGGCAGCCCACTCCTGAAACGATTCTGAAATAATCAGCCACTGAAAACCTTATGAAAAGCAGAGAAACACTAACACAGTGCCGGGCATGCCACAGTATTGGGGAGTGTTTTTTTCTATTGTACATAGGGTCACTATGAGTCTGACCTGATTCGACGGCACCTAACAACAACAACAAGTTATTATCTATAAATTGAACTTCAGAATAGTAAAGCATTATTGAAAAATAACTGTGCCAAACAGGGAACACTGGCGTGATGGGTTGGGAGCCGCTGCTGTGGGGCTCCACGTCTCCTCTGCTGAGGCCCAAATCTTTGTCTTTTGTGTTCTGATGTTTGTTGTTAACTTTCTCAGACTCTGTGAAATATTCCACAAATCTTCCAATAAATTCTCTCCTCTGCCTTTTTGTTTTGTTTAGGCCAATGACTAAGATATTCTCTTTCTCCCTCACTTTCCAAGGGCAGGTTTCTGATGGGTCTTTGGCCTCCAATCTCTTCCTCTTCCATTCTCTTCTAGAAGCCAGCCATACACAGGTCACGCCCTTTGCATAAAGCTCCTCAGCTGCCCATTTCTGTTCCCCATTGCCCATGCCGGCCCCTTGACCTGGAACTCTCCCACCTCACACACAGACTCTGCCCACTTTCTAAGATCAGGGCTCACCATCTTGGCCGCGAATTAGAATCACCCGGGGAGATTGTAAGCCATGCCTGCCCAGGCTCCATCTCAGACCAATTAAATCAGACTCTCTGGGATTTAGCTCAGTTGGTAGAGTGCTGTGCTGTAGTCTCTGAGGTCCCAAGTTCAATTCCCAGCACCCCAAAAATGGGAGAAGGACCTGGCAATCCTATCCCAAGGCAATCCTGAGAAACAGCCATTGAAAACCCTATGGGGGTCACTATGAGTCGGACATCAATTCGATGGCACCTAACAACAACATCTCAGGGCTAAGGCAGAGGGACCGGTAGTTCTTAAAGCTCTCGATAGGTGGTGCCAGTGGGCAGCCAAATCTGAAAACCATTATTCAAACCCCAGCTGAAAGGCGGCTCCCTCAAGCAGCCACCTAGACGGCTTATCTATCAGCATGCACGGTCCCTGTGCTCCGGTGTTAGCTGAGCGTTTCTCTCCTTACCTGTGTGTCCCTTATTTACATTTCTTTTCCCCTCTTCAAATGGTGGCTCTGTGACAGGAGGATCCCGGTCTGTGCTGTGTCCCAGAGGGCACGGTGCTCCATACAGCACAGAAAAGCCCAAGCTTTTACTGCCCAGTGACTCTCCCAGGGCCGCTCAGCCAGCCCCCTTGCAGACCCAGGGCCCCTGGTGGCCAGGCGGGCTTACCTATGACAGTCAGCTGGGCGACCTGGGACTTGGCCGCCCCGGCATCGCTCTGGGCCTTACAGAAATACTCCCCCGCCTGGGTCTGCTGCAGGTTCCTCAGCACCAGCTTGCTCTCGTGCTTGTAGTCGGAGGGATCCAGCAACGTGTTGTTGTGGTACCTGGAAGGGTGGAGAGGTGGAGCCTGAGTGGGCCATGGCAGGGCAGGGAACCCTGGAGACCGCCAGGGGCAAGCAGCCAGGGAGACGGAGGCGGGTGTGGGGTCCTGCCAGTGTAAACCACACCTGTGCCTTGGCGTAGCCAGACACTGATTGGCCTGCGAGTCAAGGGAATGGGTTCAAAGCCTCAGCCCCACCACTTCACTGGCTGTTGATCCTCAGACAAATCACCTCACCTCTCTGAGCTTAGCTTTATGGTCTATAAAATGGGAGCAATGGAGCTGGGTGCACTGGCGCACACCTGTCATCCCAGTGGCTTGGGAGGCGCAGGCGGGAGGATCACAAGTTTGAGGCCAGAGGCAGTCTGTGTAACTTAGTGAGACCCTGTCTCAAAAAGTAAAAAAGAAAGAAAAAAAAAAAGGGCTGGGGGTGCAGCTCA